>JBBPFK010000025.1:14556644-14707644 GCA_037975005.1 Platalea minor
GGCGGCCTAGGCAGATATTATTCGGTCTTGGGAGGCTCTAGAAAGAGACAGTGCCAGTGTTCATGGGGCTATGAATGGGGTTCGCCTCGCTACTTGAAGAGCAGCGAGAGCTTGTGCTCCTGGCCCCTTTGCGGTGGGCGGAATCCCTGGACGTTCGCAATTGCTGAGCCTGCCTCCGAGTGTACTCGGCGGCCCATGCAGATAGTATTGGGCTTTGGGATGCACCAGAAAGAGTCAGCGCCAGCATTTGTAGGGCTGTGAATGGGGTTTCCTGGCTACTTGAAGAGCAGCAAGAGCTTTTGGTCCTGGCCCCTTTGGGGTGTCAGGAATCCCTGGACGTTCGGAATTGCTGAGCTGGGCTCCGGGTGTACTCAGCTCCGCAGGAAGATAATATTGGAGTTTGGGAGGCTCTAGAAAGAGACAGCACCAGCGTTGAGCGTTGGTGGGGCTGAGAATGGGGTTGTGTGGCTACTTGAAGAGCAGCAAGAGCTTTTGGTCCTGGCCCCTTTGGGGTGTCAGGAATCCCTGGATGTTCGCAATTGTGTTGCCTTCCTCCGGCTCTACTCGGCGGCCCACGCACATAGTGTTCTCTTTTGGGAGGTTCTAGAAAGAGACAGCGCCAGTGTTTTTAAGGCTGTGAATGGGGTTTGCCTGGCCACTTGAAGAGCAGCAAGAGCTTTTGGTCGTGGCCCCTTTGCGGTGGGAGGAATCCCTGGACGTTCGCAATTGCTGAGCCTGCCTCCGATTGTACTCGGCGGCCCACGAACATAGTATTGGGCTTTGGGATACACCAGAAAGAGACAGCGCCAGCGTTGGTGGCTCTGTGAATGGGGTGTCCTAGCTACTTGAAGAGCAGCAAGAGCTTTTGGTCGTGGCCCCTTTGGGTTGGGAGGAATCTCTGGGCTTTCGCAATTGCTGAGCCTGCCTCCGAGTGTACTCGGCGGCCCAGGCAGATATTATTCGGTCTTGGGAGGCTCTAGAAAGAGACAGTGCCAGTGTTCGTGGGGCTATGAATGGGGTTCGCCTCGCTACTTGAAGAGCAGCAAGAGCTTTTGGTCCTGGCGCCTTTGCTGTGGGAGGAATCCCTGGGCTTTCGCAATTGCTGAGCCTGCCTCCGACTGTCCTCAGCGGCCCACGCAAACAGTGTTCTATTTTAGGAGGCTCTAGAAAGAGACAGCAGCAGCGTTGGTGGGGCTGTGAATGGGGTGTCCTGGCTACTTGAAGAGCAGCGAGAGCTTATGGTCCTGGCGCCTTTGGGGTGTCAGGAATCCCTGGACGTTCGGAATTGCTGAGCTGGGCTCCGGGTGTACTCAGCTCCGCAGGAAGATAATATTGGAGTTTGGGAGGCTCTAGAAAGAGACAGCACCAGCGTTGGTGGGGCTGAGACTGGGGTTGTGTGGCTACTTGAAGAGCAGCAAGAGCTTTTGGTCCTGGCGCCTTTGGGGTGGCAGGAATCCCTGGATGTTCGCAATTGTGTTGCCTTCCTCCGGCTGTACTCGGCGGCCCACGCAAATAGTGTTCTATTTTGGGAGGCTCTAAAAAGAGACAGCGCCAGTGTTTTTAAGGCTGTGAATGGGGTTTGCCTGGCCACTTGAAGAGCAGCAAGAGCTTTTGGTCGTGGCCCCTTTTAGGTGGGAGGAATCCCTGGACGTTCGCAATTGCTGAGCCTGCCTCCGATTGTACTCGGCGGCCCACGAACATAGTATTGGGCTTTGGGATACACCAGAAAGAGACAGCGCCAGCGTTGGTGGCTCTGCGAATGGGGTGTCCTAGCTACTTGAAGAGCAGCAAGAGCTTTTGGTCGTGGCCCCTTTGGGTTGGGAGGAATCTCTGGGCTTTCGCAATTGCTGAGCCTGCCTCCGAGTGTACTCGGCGGCCCAGGCAGATATTATTCGGTCTTGGGAGGCTCTAGAAAGAGACAGTGCCAGTGTTCGTGGGGCTATGAATGGGGTTCGCCTCGCTACTTGAAGAGCAGCAAGAGCTTTTGGTCCTGGCGCCTTTGCTGTGGGAGGAATCCCTGGGCTTTCGCAATTGCTGAGCCTGCCTCCGACTGTCCTCAGCGGCCCACGCAAACAGTGTTCTATTTTAGGAGGCTCTAGAAAGAGACAGCAGCAGCGTTGGTGGGTCTGTGAATGGGGTGTCCTGGCTACTTGAAGAGCAGCAAGAGCTTATGGTCCTGGCGCCTCTGCGGTGGGAGGAATCCCTGGTCGTTCGCAATTGCTGAGCCTGCCACCGGGTGTCCTCGGCGGCCCACGCGGATAGTATTGGGCTTTGGAAGACACTAGAAAGAGACAGCAGCAGCGTTGGTGGGGCTGTGAATGGGGTGTCCTGGCTACTTGAAGATCAGCAAGAGCTTTTGGTCGTGGCCCCTTTGCGGTGGGAGGAATCCCTGGGCTTTCGCAATTCCTGACCCTTCCTCAGGGTGTCCTCAGCGGCCCACACAAACAGTGTTCTCTTTTGGGAGGCTCTAGAAAGAGACAGTGCCAGTGTTTTTAAGGCTGTGAATGGGGTTTGCCTGGCTACTTGAAGAGCAGCAAGAGTTTTGGTCGTGGCCCCTTTGCGGTGGGAGGAATCCCTGGTCGTTCGCAATTGCTGAGCCTGCCTCCGAGTGTACTCGGCGGCCCACGAACATAGTATTGGGCTTTGGCATACACCAGAAGGAGACAGCGCCAGCGTTGGTGGCTCTGTGAATGGGGTGTCCTGGCTACTTGAAGAGCAGCAAGAGCTTTTGGTCGTGGCCCCTTTGCGGTGGGAGGAATCCCTGGTCTTTCGCAATTCCTGACCCTTCCTCAGGGTGTCCTCAGCGGCCCACACAAACAGTGTTCTCTTTTGGGAGGCTCTAGAAAGAGACAGTGCCAGTGTTTTTAAGGCTGTGAATGGGGTTTGCCTGGCTACTTGAAGAGCAGCAAGAGTTTTGGTCGTGGCCCCTTTGCGGTGGGAGGAATCCCTGGTCGTTCGCAATTGCTGAGCCTGCCTCCGAGTGTACTCGGCGGCCCACGAACATAGTATTGGGCTTTGGGATACACCAGAAGGAGACAGCGCCAGCGTTGGTGGCTCTGTGAATGGGGTGTCATGGCTACTTGAAGAGCAGCAAGAGCTTTTGGTCGTGGCCCCTTTGGGTTGGGAGGAATCTCTGGGCTTTCGCAATTGCTGAGCCTGCCTCTGAGTGTACTCGGCGGCCTAGGCAGATATTATTCGGTCTTGGGAGGCTCTAGAAAGAGACAGTGCCAGTGTTCATGGGGCTATGAATGGGGTTCGCCTCGCTACTTGAAGAGCAGCGAGAGCTTGTGCTCCTGGCCCCTTTGCGGTGGGCGGTATCCCTGGTCGTTCGCAATTGCTGAGCCTGCCTCCGAGTGTACTCGGCGGCCCACGCAGATAGTATTGGGCTTTGGGATGCACCAGAAAGAGTCAGCGCCAGCGTTTGTAGGGCTGTGAATGGGGTTGCCTGGCTACTTGAAGAGCAGCAAGAGCTTTTGGTCCTGGCGCCTTTGGGGTGTCAGGAATCCCTGGACGTTCGGAATTGCTGAGCTGGGCTCCGGGTGTACTCAGCTCCGCAGGAAGATAATATTGGAGTTTGGGAGGCTCTAGAAAGAGACAGCACCAGCGTTGAGCGTTGGTGGGGCTGAGAATGGGGTTGTGTGGCTACTTGAAGAGCAGCAAGAGCTTTTGGTCCTGGCCCCTTTGGGGTGTCAGGAATCCCTGGATGTTCGCAATTGTGTTGCCTTCCTCCGGCTGTACTCGGCGGCCCACGCAAATAGTGTTCTCTTTTGGGAGGTTCTAGAAAGAGACAGCGCCAGTGTTTTTAAGGCTGTGAATGGGGTTTGCCTGGCCACTTGAAGAGCAGCAAGAGCTTTTGGTCGTGGCCCCTTTGCGGTGGGAGGAATCCCTGGATGTTCGCAATTGCTGAGCCTGCCTCCGAGTGTACTCGGCGGCCCACGAACATAGTATTGGGCTTTGGGATACACCAGAAAGAGACAGCGCCAGCGTTGGTGGCTCTGTGAATGGGGTGTCCTAGCTACTTGAAGAGCAGCAAGAGCTTTTGGTCGTGGCCCCTTTGGGTTGGGAGGAATCTCTGGGCTTTCGCAATTGCTGAGCCTGCCTCCGAGTGTACTCGGCGGCCCAGGCAGATATTATTCGGTCTTGGGAGGCTCTAGAAAGAGACAGTGCCAGTGTTCGTGGGGCTATGAATGGGGTTCGCCTCGCTACTTGAAGAGCAGCAAGAGCTTTTGGTCCTGGCGCCTTTGCTGTGGGAGGAATCCCTGGGCTTTCGCAATTGCTGAGCCTGCCACCGGGTGTCCTCGGCGGCGCACGCAAACAGTGTTCTATTTTAGGAGGCTCTAGAAAGAGACAGCAGCAGCGTTGGTGGGGCTGTGAATGGGGTGTCCTGGCTACTTGAAGAGCAGCAAGAGCTTATGGTCCTGGCGCCTTTGCGGTGGGAGGAATCCCTGGTCGTTCGCAATTGCTGAGCCTTGCACCGGGTGTCCTCGGCGGCCCACGCAGATATTATTGGGCTTTGGAAGACACTAGAAAGAGACAGCAGCAGCGTTGGTAGGGCTGTGAATGGGGTTGCCTGGCTACTTGAAGAGCAGCAAGAGCTTTTGGTCCTGGCCCCTTTGCGGTGGGAGGAATCCCTGGACGTTCGCAATTCCTGAGCCTTCCTCAGGGTGTCCTCACCATCCCACGCAAATAGTGTTCTATTTTGAGAGGCTCTAGAAAGAGACAGAGCCAGCGTTGGTGGGGCTGTGAATGGGGTTGCCTGGCTACTTGAAGAGCAGCAAGAGCTTTTGGTCGTGGCCCCTTTGCGGTGGCAGGAATCCCTGGACATGCGCAATTGCTGAGCTGGGCTCTGGGTATACTCAGCTACGCAGGCAGAAAATATTGGAGTTTGGGAGGCACTACAAAGTGACAGCACCAGCCTTGGTGGGTCTTTGAATGGGGTGTCCTGGCTACTTGAAGAGCAGCAAGAGCTTTTGGTCGTGGCCCCTTTGCGGTGGGAGGAATCCCTGGACGTTCGCAATTGCTGAGCCTGCTGCCGGGTGTCCTCGGCGGCCCACGCAGATAGTATTGGGCTTTGGGATGCACCAGAAAGAGTCAGCGCCATCATTTGTAGGGCTGTGAATGGGGTTTCCTGGCTACTTGAAGAGCAGCAAGAGCTTTTGGTCCTGGTCCCTTTGGGGTGGGAGGAATCCGTGGACATTCACAGTTCCTGAGCTGGGCTCCGGGTGTACTCAGCTCCGCAGGCACATAATATTGGAGTTTGGGAGGCACTAGAAAGAGAAAGCACCAGCGTTGGTGGGTCTGTGTGTGGGGTTGCCTGGTGACTTGAAGAGCAGCAAGAGCTTTTGGTCTTGTCCCCTTTGCGGTGGGAGGAATCCCTGGGCTTTCCCAATTACTGAGCTTGCCTCAGGCTGTCGTCAGCGGCCCAGGCAAACATTGTTCTATTTTGGGACGCTCTAGAAAGAGACAGAGCCAGCGTTTGTAGGGTTGTGAATGGGGTTGCCTGGCTAGTTGAAGAGCAGCAAGAGCTTTTGATCCTGGTCCCTTTGGGGTGGGAGGACTCCCTTGACATTCACAATTGCTGAGATGCCGTCTGGGTGTACTCAGCTCCGCAGGCAGATAATATTGGAGTTTGGGAGGCTCTAGAGAGAGACAGAACCAGCATTGGTGGGGCTGTGAATGGGGTTTCCTAACTACTTGAAGAGCAGCAAGATCTTTTGGTCTTGGCCCTTTTGGGGTGTCAGGAATCCCTGGATGTTCGCAATTGTGTTGCCTGGCTCCGGCTCTACTCGGCGGCCCACGCAAATACTGTTCTATTTTGGGAAGCTCTAGAAAGAGACAGCGCCAGCGTTGGTGGGGCTGTGAATTGGGTTTGCCTGGCTACTTGAAGAGCAGCAAGAGCTTTTGGTCGTGGCCCCTTTGCGGTGGGAGGAATCCCTGGATGTTCGCAATTGCTGAGCCTGCCTGCGGGTCTCCTCAGCAGCCCACGCAAACAGTGTTCAATTTTGGGAGGCTCTAGAAAGAGACAGTGCCAGTGTTGGTGGGTCTGTGAATGGGGTGTACTGGCTACTTGAAGAGCAGCAAGAGCTTTTGGTCCTGCCCCCTTTGCGGTGGGAGGAATCCCTGGTCGTTCGCAATTGCTGAGCCTGCCTCTGAGTGTACTCGGCGGCCCATACAGATAGTATTGGGCTTTGGGAGACATTAGAAAGAGACAGTGCCAGTGTTCGTGGGGCTATGAATGGGGTTCGCCTCGCTACTTGAAGAGCAGCAAGAGCTTTTGGTCCTGGTCCCTTTGGGGTGGGAGGAATCCGTGGACATTCACAATTCCTTAGCTGGGCTCCGGGTGTACTCAGCTTCGCAGGCAGATAATATTAGAGTTTGGGAGGCACTAGAAAGAGAAAGCACCAACGTTGGTGGGTCTTTGAATGGGGTTGCCTAGTGACTTGAAGAGCAGTAAGAGCTTTTGGTCCTGGCCCCTTTGCGGTGGGAGGAATCCCTGGGCTTTCGAAATTGCTGAGCCTGCCGCCGGGTGTCATTGGTGGCCCACACAGATAGTATTGGGCTTTGGGAGGCTCTAGAAAGAGACAGCACCAGCGTTGGTGGGTCTGTGAATGGGGTTTCCTAACTACTTGAAGAGCAGCGAGAGCTTGTGCTCCTGGCCCCTTTGCGATGGGCGGAATCCCTGGACGTTCGCAATTGCTGAGCCTGCCTCCGAGTGTACTCGGCGGCCCACGCAGATAGTATTGGGCTTTGGGATGCTCCAGAAAGAGTCAGCGCCAGCATTTGTAGGGCTGTGAATGGGGTTTCCTGGCTACTTGAAGAGCAGCAAGAGCTTTTGGTCCTGGCGCCTTTGGGGTGTCAGGAATCCCTGGACATTCGGAATTGCGGAGCTGGGCTCCGGGTGTACTCTGCTCCGCAGGATGATAATATTGGAGTTTGGGAGGCACTAGAAAGTGACAGTACCAGCATTGGTGGGGCTGTGAATGGGGTGTCCTGGCTACTTGAAGAGCAGCAAGAGCTTTTGGTCCTGGCGCCTTTGGGGTGTCAGGAATCCCTGGATGTTCGCAATTGTGTTGCCTGCCTCCGGCTCTACTCGGTGGCCCAGGCAAATAGTGTTCTATTTTGGAAAGCTCTAGAAAGAGACAGCACCAGCCTTGCTGGGTCTGTGAATGGGGTGTCCTGGCTACTTGAAGAGCAGCAAGAGCTTTTGGTCCTGGCCCCTTTGCGGTGGGCGGAATCCCTGGTCGTTCACAATTGCTGAGCCTGCCACCGGGTGTCCTCGGCGGCCTACGCAGATAGTATTGGGCTTTGGAAGACACTGGAAAGAGACAGCACCAGCGTTCGTGGGGCTGTGAATGGGGTTGCCTGGCTACTTGAAGAGCAGCAAGAGCTTTTGGTCCTGGCCCCTTTGCGGTGGGAGGAATCACTGGACGTTCGCAATTCCTAAGCCTTCCTCAGGGTGTCCTCAGCGGCCCACACAAACAGTGTTCTCTTTTGGGAGGCTCTAGAAAGAGACAGTGCCAGTGTTTTTAAGGCTGTGAATGGGGTTTGCCTGGCTAATTGAAGAGCAGCAAGAGCTTTTGGTCGTGGCCCCTTTGCGGTGGGAGGAATCCCTGGACGTTCGCAATTGCTGAGCCTGCCGCCAGGTCTCCTCAGCAGCCCACGCAAATAGTGTTCTCTTTTGGGAGGCTCTAGAAAGAGACAGCACCAGCCTTGGTGGGTCTGTGAATGGGGTGTCCTGGCTAGTTGAAGAGCAGCAAGAGCTTTTGGTCCTGGCCCCTTTGCGGTGGGAGGAATCCCTGGAGATTCACAATTGCTGAGCTTGGCTCCGGGTGTACTCAGCTCCACAGGAAGATAATATTGGAGTTTGGGAGGCTCTAGAAAGAAACAGCACCAGCCTTGCTGGGTCTGTGAATGTGGTGTCCTGACTACTTGAAGAGCAGCAAGAGCTTTTCGTCCTGGCCCCTTTGCGGTGGGAGGAATCCCTGGACGTTCGCAATTGCTGAGCCTGCTGCCGGGAGTCATCGGCGTCCCAGGCAGATATTATTCAGCTTTGGGAGACACTAGAAAGAGACAGCGGCAGCGTTTGTGGGTCTGTGAATGGGGTTGCCTGGCTGCTTGAAGAGCAGCAAGAGCTTTTGGTCCTGGCCCCTTTGTGGTGGGAGGAATCCCTGGACGTTCGCAATTGCTGATCCTGCTTTTGACTGTCCTCAGTGGCCCACGCAAGCAGTGTTCTATTTTAGGAGGCTCTAGAAAGAGACAGCACCAGCCTTGGTGAGCTGAGAATGGGGTTGTGTGGCTACTTGAAGAGCAGCAAGAGCTTTTGGTCCTGGCCCCTTTGGGGTGGCAGGAATCCCTGGATGTTCGCAATTGTGTTGCCTGCCTCCGGCTCTACTCGGCGGCCCACGCAAATAGTGTTCTATTTTGGGAAGCTCTACAAAGAGACAGCACCAGCGTTGGTGGGGCTGTGAATGGGGTTGCCTGGCTACTTGAAGAGCAGCAAGAGCTTTTGGTCCTGGCCCCTTTGGGGTGGCAGGAATCCCTGGATGTTCGCAATTGTGTTGCCTGCCTCCGGCTCTACTCGGCGGCCCAGGCAAATAGTGTTCTATTTTGGGAGGCTCTAGAAAGAGACAGCGCCAGCGTTAGTGGATCTGTGAATGGGGTTGTGTGGCTACTTAAAAAGCAGCAAGAGCTTTTGGTCCTGGCGCCTTTGCGGTGGGAGGAATCCCTGGGCTTTCGCGATTCCTGACCCTTCCTCAGGGTGTCCTCAGCGGCCCACACAAAGAGTGTTCTCTTTTGGGAGGCTCTAGAAAGAGACAGTGCCAGTGTTTTTAAGGCTGTGAATGGGGTTTGCCTGGCTACTTGAAGAGCAGCAAGAGCTTTGGTCATGGCCCCTTTGCGGTGGGAGGAATCCCTGGACGTTCGCAATTGCTGAGCCTGCCTCCGAGTGTACTCGGCGGCCCACGAACATAGTATTGGGCTTTGGGATACACCAGAAGGAGACAGCGCCAGCGTAGGTGGGGCTGTGAATGGGGTGTCCTGGCTACTTGAAGAGCAGCGAAAGCTTATGGTCCTGGCGCCTTTGGGGTGTCAGGAATCCCTGGACGTTCGGAATTGCTGAGCTGGCCTCCGGGTGTACTCAGCTCCGCAGGAAGATAATATTGGAGTTTGGGAGGCTCTAGAAAGAGACAGCACCAGCGTTGGTGGGGCTGAGAATGGGGTTGTGTGGCTACTTGAAGAGCAGCAAGAGCTTTTGGTCCTGGCCCCTTTGCGGTGGGAGGAATCCCTGGACGTTCTCAATTGCTGAACCTGCCTCCGGGTGTACTCGGCGGCTACGCATATAGTATTGGACTTTTGGAGGCACCAGAAAGAGACAGCGCCAGCATTTGTAAGGCTGTAAATTCGGTTGTGTGGCTACTTGAAGAGCAGCAAGAGCTTTTGGTCCTGGCCCCTTTGCGGTGGGAGGAATCCCTGGGCTTTCGCAATTGCTGAGCCTGCCTCCGACTGTCCTCAGCGGTCCACGCAAACAGTGTTCTATTTTAGGAGGCTCTAGAAAGAGACAGCAGCAGCGTTGGTGGGGCTGTGAATGGGGTGTCCTGGGTATTTGAAGAGCAGCAAGAGCTTATGGTCCTGGCGCCTCTGCGGTGGGAGGACTCCGTGGTCATTCGCAATTGCTGAGCCTGCCACCGGGTGTCCTCGGCGGCACACGCAGATAGTATTGGGCTTTGGAAGACACTAGAAAGAGACAGCACCAGCCTTGGTGGGTCTGTGAATGGGGTTGCCTGGCTACTTGAAGAGCAGCAAGAGCTTTTGGTCGTGGCCCCTTTGCGGTGGGAGGAATTCCTGGACGTTCGCAATTCCTGAGCCTTCCTCAGGGTGTCCTCAGCGGCCCAAGCAAACAGTGTTCTCTTTTGGGAGGCTCTAGAAAGAGACAGTGCCAGTGTTTTTAAGGCTGTGAATGGGGTTTGCCTGGCTACTTGAAGAGCAGCAAGAGTTTTGGTCGTGGCCCCTTTGGGGTGGGAGGAATCCCTGGATGTTCGCAATTGCTGAGCCTGCCTCCGAGTGTACTCGGCGGCCCACGCAGATAGTATTAAGCTTTGGGATGCACCAGAAAGGTAAGCGCCAGCATTTGTAGGGCTGTGAATGGGGTTTCCTGGCTACTTGAAGAGCAGCAAGAGCTTTTGGTCCTGGCGCCTTTGGGGTGTCAGGAATCCCTGGACATTCGGAATTGCGGAGCTGGGCTCCGGGTGTACTCAGCTCCGCAGGAAGATAATATTGGAGTTTGGGAGGCTCTAGAAAGAGACAGCAGCAGCGTTGGTGGGGCTGAGAATGGGGTTGTGTGGCTACTTGAAGAGCAGCAAGAGCTTTTGGTCCTGGCGCCTTTGGGGTGGCAGGAATCCCTGGATATTCGCAATTGTGTTGCCGGCCTCCGGCTCTACTCGGCGGCCCAGGCAAATAGTGTTCTATTTTGGGAGGCTCTAGAAAGAGACAGCGCCAGCGTTAGTGGGTCTGTGAATGGGGTTGTGTGGCTACTTAAAAAGCAGCAAGAGCTTTTGGTCGTGGCCCCTTTGCGGTGGGAGGAATCCCTGGGCTTTCGCAATTCCTGACCCTTCCTCAGGGTGTCCTCAACGGCCCACACAAACAGTGTTCTCTTTTGGGAGGCTCTAGAAAGAGACAGTGCCAGTGTTTTTAAGGCTGTGAATGGAGTTTGCCTGGCTACTTGAAGACCAGCAAGAGTTTTGGTCGTGGCCCCTTTGCGGTGGGAGGAATCCCTGGACGTTCGCAATTGCTGAGCCTGCCTCCGAGTGTACTCGGCGGCCCACGAACATAGTATTGGGCTTTGGGATACACGAGAAGGAGACAGCGCCAGCGTTGGTGGCTCTGTGAATGGGGTGTCCTGGCTACTTGAAGAGCAGCAAGAGCTTTTGGTCGTGGTCCCTTTGGGTTGGGAGGAATCTCTGGGCTTTCGCAATTGCTGAGCCTGCCTCTGAGTGTACTCGGCGGCCCAGGCAGATATTATTCGGTCTTGGGAGGCTCTAGAAAGAGACAGTGCCAGTGTTCGTGGGGCTATGAATGGGGTTCGCCTCGCTACTTGAAGAGCAGCGAGAGCTTGTGCTCCTGGCCCCTTTGCGGTGGGCGGAATCCCTGGTCATTCGCAACTGCTGAGCCTGCCTCCGAGTGTACTCGGCGGCCCACGCAGATAGTATTGGGCTTTGGGATGCACCAGAAAGAGTCAGCGCCAGCATTTGTAGGGCTGTGAATGGGGTTTCCTGGCTACTTGAAGAGCAGCAAGAGCTTTTGGTCCTGGCCCCTTTGGGGTGGCAGGAATCCCTGGATGTTCGCAATTGTGTTGCCTGCCTCCGGCTCTACTCGGCGGCCCACGCAAATAGTGTTCTATTTTGGGAGGCTCTAGAAAGAGACAGAGCCAGCATTTCTAAGGCTGTGAATGGGGTGTCCTGGCTACTTGAAGAGCAGCAAGAGCTTTTGGTCGTGGCCCCTTTGCGGTGGGAGGAATCCCTGGACGTTCGCAATTGCTGAGCCTGCCTCTGAGTGTACTCGGCGGCCCACGAACATAGTATTGGGCTTTGGGATACACCAGAAAGAGTCAGCGTCAGCATTTGTAGGGCTGTGAATGGGGTTTCCTGGCTACTTGAAGAGCAGCAAGAGTTTTTTGTCCTGGCCCCTATGGGGTGTCAGGAATCCCTGGACGTTCGAAATTACTGAGCTGGGCTCCGGGTGTACTCAGCTCCGCAGGCAGATAATATTGGAGTTTGGGAGGCTCTAGAAAGAGACAGCACCAGCGTTGGTGGGGCTGAGAATGGGGTTGTGTGGCTACTTGAAGAGCAGCAAGAGCTTTTGGTCCTGGCGCCTTTGGGGTGGCAGGAATCCCTGGACATTCGCAATTGCTGAGCTGGGCTCCGGGTGTACTCAGCTCCGCAGGAAGATAATATTGGAGTTTGGGAGGCTCTAGAAAGAGACAGCACCAGCGTTGGTGGGGCTGAGAATGGGGTTGTGTGGCTACTTGAAGAGCAGCAAGAGCTTTTGGTCCTGGCCCCTTTGGGGTGGCAGGAATCCCTGGATGTTCGCAATTGTGTTGCCTGCCTCCGGCTCTACTCGGCGGCCCAGGCAAATAGTGTTCTATTTTGGGAGGCTCTAGAAAGAGACAGCGCCAGCGTTAGTGGGTCTGTGAATGGGGTTGTGTGCCTACTTGAAAAGCAGCAAGAGCTTTTGGTCCTGGCGCCTTTGCGGTGGGAGGAATCCCTGGGCTTTCGCAATTGCTGAGCCTGCCTCCGACTGTCCTGAGCGGCCCACGCAAACAGTGTTCTATTTTAGGAGGCTCTAGAAAGAGACAGCAGCAGCGTTGGTGGGGCTGTGAATGGGGTTGCCTGGCTACTTGAAGAGCAGCAAGAGCTTTTGGTCGTGGCCCCTTTGCGGTGGGAGGAATCCCTGGACGTTCGCAATTGCTGAGCCTGCCTCCGAGTGTACTCGGCGGCCCACGAACATAGTATTGGGCTTTGGGATACACCAGAAAGAGACAGCGCCAGCGTTGGTGGCTCTGTGAATGGGGTGTCCTAGCTACTTGAAGAGCAGCAAGAGCTTTTGGTCGTGGCCCCTTTGGGTTGGGAGGAATCTCTGGGCTTTCGCAATTGCTGAGCCTGCCTCCGAGTGTACTCGGCGGCCCAGGCAGATATTATTCGGTCTTGGGAGGCTCTAGAAAGAGACAGTGCCAGTGTTCGTGGGGCTATGAATGGGGTTCGCCTCGCTACTTGAAGAGCAGCAAGAGCTTTTGGTCCTGGCGCCTTTGCTGTGGGAGGAATCCCTGGGCTTTCGCAATTGCTGAGCCTGCCTCCGACTGTCCTCAGCGGTCCACGCAAACAGTGTTCTATTTTAGGAGGCTCTAGAAAGAGACAGCAGCAGCGTTGGTGGGGCTGTGAATGGGGTGTCCTGGCTACTTGAAGAGCAGCAAGAGCTTATGGTCCTGGCGCCTCTGCGGTGGGAGGAATCCCTGGACGTTCGCAATTCCTGAGCCTTCCTCAGGGTGTCCTCAGCGGCCCAAGCAAACAGTTTTCTCTTTTGGGAGGCTCTAGAAAGAGACAGTGCCAGTGTTTTTAAGGCTGTGAATGGGGTTTGCCTGGCTACTTGAAGAGCAGCAAGAGTTTTGGTCGTGGCCCCTTTGGGGTGGGAGGAATCCCTGGACGTTCGCAATTGCTGAGCCTGCCTCCGAGTGTACTCGGCGACCCACGCAGATAGTATTGGGCTTTGGGATGCACCAGAAAGGTAAGCGCCAGCATTTGTAGGGCTGTGAATGGGGTTTCCTGGCTACTTGAAGAGCAGCAAGAGCTTTTGGTCCTGGCGCCTTTGGGGTGTCAGGAATCCCTGGACATTCGGAATTGCGGAGCTGGGCTCCGGGTGTACTCAGCTCCGCAGGAAGATAATATTGGAGTTTGGGAGGCTCTAGAAAGAGACAGCACCAGCGTTGGTGGGGCTGAGAATGGGGTTGTGTGGCTACTTGAAGAGCAGCAAGAGCTTTTGGTCCTGGCCCCTTTGGGGTGTCAGGAATCCCTGGATGTTCGCAATTGTGTTGCCTGCCTCCGGCTCTACTCGGCGGCCCAGGCAAATAGTGTTCTATTTTGGGAGGCTCTAGAAAGAGACAGCGCCAGCGTTAGTGGATCTGTGAATGGGGTTGTGTGGCTACTTAAAAAGCAGCAAGAGCTTTTGGTCCTGGCGCCTTTGCGGTGGGAGGAATCCCTGGGCTTTCGCGATTCCTGACCCTTCCTCAGGGTGTCCTCAGCGGCCCACACAAAGAGTGTTCTCTTTTGAGAGGCTCTAGAAAGAGACAGTGCCAGTGTTTTTAAGGCTGTGAATGGGGTTTGCCTGGCTACTTGAAGAGCAGCAAGAGTTTTGGTCGTGGCTCCTTTGGGGTGGGAGGAATCCCTGGACGTTCGCAATTGCTGAGCCTGCCTCCGAGTGTACTCGGCGGCCCACGAACATAGTATTGGGCTTTGGGATACACCAGAAGGAGACAGCGCCAGCGTTGGTGGCTCTGTGAATGGGGTGTCCTGGCTACTTGAAGAGCAGCAAGAGCTTTTGGTCGTGGCCCCTTTGGGTTGGGAGGAATCTCTGGGCTTTCGCAATTGCTGAGCCTGCCTCTGAGTGTACTCGGCGGCCCAGGCAGATATTATTCGGTCTTGGGAGGCTCTAAAAAGAGACAGTGCCAGTGTTCATGGGACTATGAATGGGGTTCGCCTCGCTACTTGGAGCAGCGAGAGCTTGTGCTCCTGGCCCCTTTGCGGTGGGCGGAATCCCTGGGCTTTCGCAACTGCTGAGCCTGCCTCCGAGTGTACTCGGCGGCCCACGCAGGATAGTATTGGGGCTTTGGGATGCACCAGAAAGAGTCAGCGCCAGCATTTGTAGGGCTGTGAATGGGGTTTCCTGGCTACTTGAAGAGCAGCAAGAGCTTTTGGTCCTGGCCCCTTTGGGGTGGCAGGAATCCCTGATGTTCGCAATTGTGTTGCCTGCCTCCGGCTCTACTCGGCGGCCCACGCAAATAGTGTTCTATTTTGGGAGGCTCTAGAAAGAGACAGCGCCAGCATTTCTAAGGCTGGTGAATGGGGTTGCCTGGCTACTTGAAGAGCAGCAAGAGCTTTTGGTCGTGGCCCCTTTGCGGTGGGAGGAATCCCTGGACGTTCGCAATTGCTGAGCCTGCCTCCGATTGTACTCGGCGGCCCACGAACATAGTATTGGGCTTTGGGATACACCAGAAAGAGACAGCGCCAGCGTTGGTGGCTCTGTGAATGGGGTGTCCTAGCTACTTGAAGAGCAGCAAGAGCTTTTGGTCGTGGCCCCTTTGGGTTGGGAGGAATCTCTGGGCTTTCGCAATTGCTGAGCCTGCCTCCGAGTGTACTCGGCGGCCCAGGCAGATATTATTCGGTCTTGGGAGGCTCTAGGAAAGAGACAGTGCCAGTGTTCGTGGGGCTATGAATGGGGTTCGCCTCGCTACTTGAAGAGCAGCAAGAGCTTTTGGTCCTGGCGCCTTTGCTGTGGGGAGGAATCCCTGGGCTTTCGCAATTGCTGAGCCTGCCTCCGACTATCCTCAGCGGCCCACGCAAACAGTGTTCTATTTTAGGAGGCTCTAGAAAGAGACAGCAGCAGCGTTGGTGGGCTGTGAATGGGGTGTCCTGGCTACTTGAAGAGCAGCGAGAGCTTTTGGTCCTGGCGCCTTTGGGGTGTCAGGAATCCCTGGACGTTCGGAATTGCTGAGCTGGGCTCCGGGTGTACTCAGCTCCGCAGGAAGATAATATTGGAGTTTGGGAGGCTCTAGAAAGAGACAGCACCAGCGTTGGTGGGGCTGAGAATGGGGTTGTGTGGCTACTTGAAGAGCAGCAAGAGCTTTTGGTCCTGGCGCCTTTGGGGTTGTCAGGAATCCCTGGATGTTCGCAATTGTGTTGCCTGCCTCCGGCTCTACTCGGCGGCCCACGCAAATAGTGTTCTATTTTGGGAGGCTCTAGAAAGAGACAGCGCCAGCATTTCTAAGGCTGTGAATGGGGTTGCCTGGCTAGTTGAAGAGCAGCAAGAGCTTTTGGTCCTGGCGCCTTTGGGGTGTCAGGAATCCCTGGATGTTCGCAATTGTGTTGCCTTCCTCCGGCTCTACTCGGCGGCCCACGCCAATCGTGTTCCATTTTGGGAGGCTCTAGAAAGAGACAGTGCCAGTGTTTTTAAGGCTGTGAATGGGGTTTGCCTGGCTACTTGAAGAGCAGCAAGAGCTTTTGGTCGTGGCCCCTTTGGGTTGGGAGGAATCTCTGGGCTTTCGCAATTGCTGAGCCTGCCTCCGAGTGTACTCGGCGGCCCCAGGCAGATATTATTCGGTCTTGGGAGGCTCTAGAAAGAGACAGTGCCAGTGTTCGTGGGGCTATGAATGGGGTTCGCCTCGCTACTTGAAGAGCAGCAAGAGCTTTTGGTCCTGGCCCCTTTGGGGTGTCAGGAATCCCTGGATGTTCGCAATTGTGTTGCCTTCCTCCGGCTCTACTCGGCGGCCCACGCAAATAGTGTTCTCTTTTGGGAGGCTCTAAGAAGAGACAGCGCCAGTGTTTTTAAGGCTGTGAATGGCGTTTGCCTGGCTACTTGAAGAGCAGCAAGAGTTTTGGTCGTGGCCCCTTTGCGGTGGGAGGAATCCCTGGACGTTCGCAACTGCTGAGCCTGCCTCCGAGTGTACTCGGCGGCCCACGAACATAGTATTGGGCTTTGGGATACACCAGAAAGAGACAGCGCCAGCGTTGGTGGCTCTGTGAATGGGGTGTCCTAGCTACTTGAAGAGCAGCAAGAGCTTTTGGTCGTGGCCCCTTTGGGTTGGGAGGAATCTCTGGGCTTTCGCAATTGCTGAGCCTGCCTCCGAGTGTACTCGGCGGCCCAGGCAGATATTATTCGGTCTTGGGAGGCTCTAGAAAGAGACAGTGCCAGTGTTCGTGGGGCTATGAATGGGGTTCGCCTCGCTACTTGAAGAGCAGCAAGAGCTTTTGGTCCTGGCGCCTTTGCTGTGGGAGGAATCCCTGGGCTTTCGCAATTCCTGAGCCTTCCTCAGGGTGTCCTCAGCGGCCCAAGCAAACAGTTTTTCTCTTTTGGGAGGCTCTAGAAAGAGACAGTGCCAGTGTTTTTAAGGCTGTGAATGGGGTTTGCCTGGCTACTTGAAGAGCAGCAAGAGTTTTGGTCGTGGCCCCTTTGGGGTGGGAGGAATCCCTGGACGTTCGCAATTGCTGAGCCTGCCTCCGAGTGTACTCGGCGACCCACGCAGATAGTATTGGGCTTTGGGATGCACCAGAAAGGTAAGCGCCAGCATTTGTAGGGCTGTGAATGGGGTTTCCTGGCTACTTGAAGAGCAGCAAGAGCTTTTGGTCCTGGCGCCTTTGGGGTGTCAGGAATCCCTGGACATTCGGAATTGCGGAGCTGGGCTCCGGGTGTACTCAGCTCCGCAGGAAGATAATATTGGAGTTTGGGAGGCTCTAGAAAGAGACAGCACCAGCGTTGGTGGGGCTGAGAATGGGGTTGTGTGGCTACTTGAAGAGCAGCAAGAGCTTTTGGTCCTGGCGCCTTTGGGGTGTCAGGAATCCCTGGATGTTCGCAATTGTGTTGCCTGCCTCCGGCTCTACTCGGCGGCCCAGGCAAATAGTGTTCTATTTTGGGAGGCTCTAGAAAGAGACAGCGCCAGCGTTAGTGGATCTGTGAATGGGGTTGTGTGGCTACTTAAAAAGCAGCAAGAGCTTTTGGTCCTGGCGCCTTTGCGGTGGGAGGAATCCCTGGGCTTTCGCGATTCCTGACCCTTCCTCAGGGTGTCCTCAGCGGCCCACACAAAGAGTGTTCTCTTTTGAGAGGCTCTAGAAAGAGACAGAACCAGTGTTTTTAAGGCTGTGAATGGGGTTTGCCTGGCTACTTGAAGAGCAGCAAGAGTTTTGGTCGTGGCTCCTTTGGGGTGGGAGGAATCCCTGGACGTTCGCAATTGCTGAGCCTGCCTCCGAGTGTACTCGGCGGCCCACGAACATAGTATTGGGCTTTGGGATACACCAGAAGGAGACAGCGCCAGCGTTGGTGGCTCTGTGAATGGGGTGTCCTGGCTACTTGAAGAGCAGCAAGAGCTTTTGGTCGTGGCCCCTTTGGGTTGGGAGGAATCTCTGGGCTTTCGCAATTGCTGAGCCTGCCTCTGAGTGTACTCGGCGGCCCAGGCAGATATTATTCGGTCTTGGGAGGCTCTAAAAAGAGACAGTGCCAGTGTTCATGGGACTATGAATGGGGTTCGCCTCGCTACTTGAAGAGCAGCGAGAGCTTGTGCTCCTGGCCCCTTTGCGGTGGGCGGAATCCCTGGGCTTTCGCAACTGCTGAGCCTGCCTCCGAGTGTACTCGGCGGCCCACGCAGATAGTATTGGGCTTTGGGATGCACCAGAAAGAGTCAGCGCCAGCATTTGTAGGGCTGTGAATGGGGTTTCCTGGCTACTTGAAGAGCAGCAAGAGCTTTTGGTCCTGGCCCCTTTGGGGTGGCAGGAATCCCTGATGTTCGCAATTGTGTTGCCTGCCTCCGGCTCTACTCGGCGGCCCACGCAAATAGTGTTCTATTTTGGGAGGCTCTAGAAAGAGACAGCGCCAGCATTTCTAAGGCTGTGAATGGGGTTGCCTGGCTACTTGAAGAGCAGCAAGAGCTTTTGGTCGTGGCCCCTTTGCGGTGGGAGGAATCCCTGGACGTTCGCAATTGCTGAGCCTGCCTCCGATTGTACTCGGCGGCCCACGAACATAGTATTGGGCTTTGGGATACACCAGAAAGAGACAGCGCCAGCGTTGGTGGCTCTGTGAATGGGGTGTCCTAGCTACTTGAAGAGCAGCAAGAGCTTTTGGTCGTGGCCCCTTTGGGTTGGGAGGAATCTCTGGGCTTTCGCAATTGCTGAGCCTGCCTCCGAGTGTACTCGGCGGCCCAGGCAGATATTATTCGGTCTTGGGAGGCTCTAGAAAGAGACAGTGCCAGTGTTCGTGGGGCTATGAATGGGGTTCGCCTCGCTACTTGAAGAGCAGCAAGAGCTTTTGGTCCTGGCGCCTTTGCTGTGGGAGGAATCCCTGGGCTTTCGCAATTGCTGAGCCTGCCTCCGACTATCCTCAGCGGCCCACGCAAACAGTGTTCTATTTTAGGAGGCTCTAGAAAGAGACAGCAGCAGCGTTGGTGGGGCTGTGAATGGGGTGTCCTGGCTACTTGAAGAGCAGCGAGAGCTTTTGGTCCTGGCGCCTTTGGGGTGTCAGGAATCCCTGGACGTTCGGAATTGCTGAGCTGGGCTCCGGGTGTACTCAGCTCCGCAGGAAGATAATATTGGAGTTTGGGAGGCTCTAGAAAGAGACAGCACCAGCGTTGGTGGGGCTGAGAATGGGGTTGTGTGGCTACTTGAAGAGCAGCAAGAGCTTTTGGTCCTGGCGCCTTTGGGGTGTCAGGAATCCCTGGATGTTCGCAATTGTGTTGCCTGCCTCCGGCTCTACTCGGCGGCCCACGCAAATAGTGTTCTATTTTGGGAGGCTCTAGAAAGAGACAGCGCCAGCATTTCTAAGGCTGTGAATGGGGTTGCCTGGCTAGTTGAAGAGCAGCAAGAGCTTTTGGTCCTGGCGCCTTTGGGGTGTCAGGAATCCCTGGATGTTCGCAATTGTGTTGCCTTCCTCCGGCTCTACTCGGCGGCCCACGCCAATCGTGTTCCATTTTGGGAGGCTCTAGAAAGAGACAGTGCCAGTGTTTTTAAGGCTGTGAATGGGGTTTGCCTGGCTACTTGAAGAGCAGCAAGAGCTTTTGGTCGTGGCCCCTTTGGGTTGGGAGGAATCTCTGGGCTTTCGCAATTGCTGAGCCTGCCTCCGAGTGTACTCGGCGGCCCAGGCAGATATTATTCGGTCTTGGGAGGCTCTAGAAAGAGACAGTGCCAGTGTTCGTGGGGCTATGAATGGGGTTCGCCTCGCTACTTGAAGAGCAGCAAGAGCTTTTGGTCCTGGCCCCTTTGGGGTGTCAGGAATCCCTGGATGTTCGCAATTGTGTTGCCTTCCTCCGGCTCTACTCGGCGGCCCACGCAAATAGTGTTCTCTTTTGGGAGGCTCTAAGAAGAGACAGCGCCAGTGTTTTTAAGGCTGTGAATGGCGTTTGCCTGGCTACTTGAAGAGCAGCAAGAGTTTTGGTCGTGGCCCCTTTGCGGTGGGAGGAATCCCTGGACGTTCGCAACTGCTGAGCCTGCCTCCGAGTGTACTCGGCGGCCCACGAACATAGTATTGGGCTTTGGGATACACCAGAAAGAGACAGCGCCAGCGTTGGTGGCTCTGTGAATGGGGTGTCCTAGCTACTTGAAGAGCAGCAAGAGCTTTTGGTCGTGGCCCCTTTGGGTTGGGAGGAATCTCTGGGCTTTCGCAATTGCTGAGCCTGCCTCCGAGTGTACTCGGCGGCCCAGGCAGATATTATTCGGTCTTGGGAGGCTCTAGAAAGAGACAGTGCCAGTGTTCGTGGGGCTATGAATGGGGTTCGCCTCGCTACTTGAAGAGCAGCAAGAGCTTTTGGTCCTGGCGCCTTTGCTGTGGGAGGAATCCCTGGGCTTTCGCAATTCCTGAGCCTTCCTCAGGGTGTCCTCAGCGGCCCAAGCAAACAGTTTTCTCTTTTGGGAGGCTCTAGAAAGAGACAGTGCCAGTGTTTTTAAGGCTGTGAATGGGGTTTGCCTGGCTACTTGAAGAGCAGCAAGAGTTTTGGTCGTGGCCCCTTTGGGGTGGGAGGAATCCCTGGACGTTCGCAATTGCTGAGCCTGCCTCCGAGTGTACTCGGCGACCCACGCAGATAGTATTGGGCTTTGGGATGCACCAGAAAGGTAAGCGCCAGCATTTGTAGGGCTGTGAATGGGGTTTCCTGGCTACTTGAAGAGCAGCAAGAGCTTTTGGTCCTGGCGCCTTTGGGGTGTCAGGAATCCCTGGACATTCGGAATTGCGGAGCTGGGCTCCGGGTGTACTCAGCTCCGCAGGAAGATAATATTGGAGTTTGGGAGGCTCTAGAAAGAGACAGCACCAGCGTTGGTGGGGCTGAGAATGGGGTTGTGTGGCTACTTGAAGAGCAGCAAGAGCTTTTGGTCCTGGCGCCTTTGGGGTGTCAGGAATCCCTGGATGTTCGCAATTGTGTTGCCTGCCTCCGGCTCTACTCGGCGGCCCAGGCAAATAGTGTTCTATTTTGGGAGGCTCTAGAAAGAGACAGCGCCAGCGTTAGTGGATCTGTGAATGGGGTTGTGTGGCTACTTAAAAAGCAGCAAGAGCTTTTGGTCCTGGCGCCTTTGCGGTGGGAGGAATCCCTGGGCTTTCGCGATTCCTGACCCTTCCTCAGGGTGTCCTCAGCGGCCCACACAAAGAGTGTTCTCTTTTGAGAGGCTCTAGAAAGAGACAGAACCAGTGTTTTTAAGGCTGTGAATGGGGTTTGCCTGGCTACTTGAAGAGCAGCAAGAGTTTTGGTCGTGGCTCCTTTGGGGTGGGAGGAATCCCTGGACGTTCGCAATTGCTGAGCCTGCCTCCGAGTGTAATCGGCGGCCCACGAACATAGTATTGGGCTTTGGGATACACCAGAAGGAGACAGCGCCAGCGTTGGTGGCTCTGTGAATGGGGTGTCCTGGCTACTTGAAGAGCAGCAAGAGCTTTTGGTCGTGGCCCCTTTGGGTTGGGAGGAATCTCTGGGCTTTCGCAATTGCTGAGCCTGCCTCTGAGTGTACTCGGCGGCCCAGGCAGATATTATTCGGTCTTGGGAGGCTCTAAAAAGAGACAGTGCCAGTGTTCATGGGACTATGAATGGGGTTCGCCTCGCTACTTGAAGAGCAGCGAGAGCTTGTGCTCCTGGCCCCTTTGCGGTGGGCGGAATCCCTGGGCTTTCGCAACTGCTGAGCCTGCCTCCGAGTGTACTCGGCGGCCCACGCAGATAGTATTGGGCTTTGGGATGCACCAGAAAGAGTCAGCGCCAGCATTTGTAGGGCTGTGAATGGGGTTTCCTGGCTACTTGAAGAGCAGCAAGAGCTTTTGGTCCTGGCCCCTTTGGGGTGGCAGGAATCCCTGATGTTCGCAATTGTGTTGCCCGCCTCCGGCTCTACTCGGCGGCCCACGCAAATAGTGTTCTATTTTGGGAGGCTCTAGAAAGAGACAGCGCCAGCATTTCTAAGGCTGTGAATGGGGTTGCCTGGCTACTTGAAGAGCAGCAAGAGCTTTTGGTCGTGGCCCCTTTGCGGTGGGAGGAATCCCTGGACGTTCGCAATTGCTGAGCCTGCCTCCGATTGTACTCGGCGGCCCACGAACATAGTATTGGGCTTTGGGATACACCAGAAAGAGACAGCGCCAGCGTTGGTGGCTCTGTGAATGGGGTGTCCTAGCTACTTGAAGAGCAGCAAGAGCTTTTGGTCGTGGCCCCTTTGGGTTGGGAGGAATCTCTGGGCTTTCGCAATTGCTGAGCCTGCCTCCGAGTGTACTCGGCGGCCCAGGCAGATATTATTCGGTCTTGGGAGGCTCTAGAAAGAGACAGTGCCAGTGTTCGTGGGGCTATGAATGGGGTTCGCCTCGCTACTTGAAGAGCAGCAAGAGCTTTTGGTCCTGGCGCCTTTGCTGTGGGAGGAATCCCTGGGCTTTCGCAATTGCTGAGCCTGCCTCCGACTATCCTCAGCGGCCCACGCAAACAGTGTTCTATTTTAGGAGGCTCTAGAAAGAGACAGCAGCAGCGTTGGTGGGGCTGTGAATGGGGTGTCCTGGCTACTTGAAGAGCAGCGAGAGCTTTTGGTCCTGGCGCCTTTGGGGTGTCAGGAATCCCTGGACGTTCGGAATTGCTGAGCTGGGCTCCGGGTGTACTCAGCTCCGCAGGAAGATAATATTGGAGTTTGGGAGGCTCTAGAAAGAGACAGCACCAGCGTTGGTGGGGCTGAGAATGGGGTTGTGTGGCTACTTGAAGAGCAGCAAGAGCTTTTGGTCCTGGCGCCTTTGGGGTGTCAGGAATCCCTGGATGTTCGCAATTGTGTTGCCTGCCTCCGGCTCTACTCGGCGGCCCACGCAAATAGTGTTCTATTTTGGGAGGCTCTAGAAAGAGACAGCGCCAGCATTTCTAAGGCTGTGAATGGGGTTGCCTGGCTAGTTGAAGAGCAGCAAGAGCTTTTGGTCCTGGCGCCTTTGGGGTGTCAGGAATCCCTGGATGTTCGCAATTGTGTTGCCTTCCTCCGGCTCTACTCGGCGGCCCACGCCAATCGTGTTCCATTTTGGGAGGCTCTAGAAAGAGACAGTGCCAGTGTTTTTAAGGCTGTGAATGGGGTTTGCCTGGCTACTTGAAGAGCAGCAAGAGCTTTTGGTCGTGGCCCCTTTGGGTTGGGAGGAATCTCTGGGCTTTCGCAATTGCTGAGCCTGCCTCCGAGTGTACTCGGCGGCCCAGGCAGATATTATTCGGTCTTGGGAGGCTCTAGAAAGAGACAGTGCCAGTGTTCGTGGGGCTATGAATGGGGTTCGCCTCGCTACTTGAAGAGCAGCAAGAGCTTTTGGTCCTGGCCCCTTTGGGGTGTCAGGAATCCCTGGATGTTCGCAATTGTGTTGCCTTCCTCCGGCTCTACTCGGCGGCCCACGCAAATAGTGTTCTCTTTTGGGAGGCTCTAAGAAGAGACAGCGCCAGTGTTTTTAAGGCTGTGAATGGCGTTTGCCTGGCTACTTGAAGAGCAGCAAGAGTTTTGGTCGTGGCCCCTTTGCGGTGGGAGGAATCCCTGGACGTTCGCAACTGCTGAGCCTGCCTCCGAGTGTACTCGGCGGCCCACGAACATAGTATTGGGCTTTGGGATACACCAGAAAGAGACAGCGCCAGCGTTGGTGGCTCTGTGAATGGGGTGTCCTAGCTACTTGAAGAGCAGCAAGAGCTTTTGGTCGTGGCCCCTTTGGGTTGGGAGGAATCTCTGGGCTTTCGCAATTGCTGAGCCTGCCTCCGAGTGTACTCGGCGGCCCAGGCAGATATTATTCGGTCTTGGGAGGCTCTAGAAAGAGACAGTGCCAGTGTTCGTGGGGCTATGAATGGGGTTCGCCTCGCTACTTGAAGAGCAGCAAGAGCTTTTGGTCCTGGCGCCTTTGCTGTGGGAGGAATCCCTGGGCTTTCGCAATTGCTGAGCCTGCCTCCGACTGTCCTCAGCGGTCCACGCAAACAGTGTTCTATTTTAGGAGGCTCTAGAAAGAGACAGCAGCAGCGTTGGTGGGGCTGTGAATGGGGTTGCCTGGCTACTTGAAGAGCAGCGAGAGCTTATAGTCCTGGCGCCTCTGCGGTGGGAGGAATCCCTGGTCGTTCGCAATTGCTGAGCCTACCACCGGGTGTCCTCGTCGGCCCACGCAGATAGTATTGGGCTTTGGAAGACACTAGAAAGAGACAGCACCAGCGTTCGTGGGGCTGTGAATGGGGTTGCCTGGCTACTTGAAGAGCAGCAAGAGCTTTTGGTCGTGGCCCCTTTGCGGTGGGAGGAATCCCTGGGCTTTCGCAATTCCTGAGCCTTCCTCAGGGTGTCCTCAGCGGCCCAGGCAAACAGTGTTCTCTTTTGGGAGGCTCTAGAAAGAGACAGTGCCAGTGTTTTTAAGGCTGTGAATGGGGTTTGCCTGGCTACTTGAAGAGCAGCAAGAGTTTTGGTCGTGGCCCCTTTGGGTTGGGAGGAATCCCTGGACGTTCGCAATTGCTGAGCCTGCCTCCGAGTGTACTCGGCGGCCCATGCAGATAGTATTGGGCTTTGGGATACACCAGAAAGAGACAGCGCCAGCATTTGTAGGGCTGTGAATGGGGTTTCCTGGCTACTTGAAGAGCAGCAAGAGCTTTTGGTCGTGGCCCCTTTGGGTTGGGAGGAATCTCTGGGCTTTCGCAATTGCTGAGCCTGCCTCTGAGTGTACTCGGCGGCCCAGGCAGATATTATTCGGTCTTGGGAGGCTCTAGAAAGAGACAGTGCCAGTGTTCGTGGGGCTATGAATGGGGTTCGCCTCGCTACTTGAAGAGCAGCAACAGTTTGTGCTCCTGGCCCCTTTGCGGTGGGCGGAATCCCTGGTCGTTCGCAATTGCTGAGCCTGCCTCCGAGTGTACTCGGCGGCCCACGCAGATAGTATTGGGCTTTGGGATGCACCAGAAAGAGTCAGCGCCAGCATTTGTAGGGCTGTGAATGGGGTTGCCTGGCTACTTGAAGAGCAGCAAGAGCTTTTGGTCCTGGCGCCTTTGAGGTGTCAGGAATCCCTGGACGTTCGGAATTGCTGAGCTGGGCTCCGGGTGTACTCAGCTCCGCAGGAAGATAATATTGGAGTTTGGGAGGCTCTAGAAAGAGACAGCAGCAGCGTTGGTGGGGCTGAGAATGGGGTTGTGTGGCTACTTGAAGAGCAGCAAGAGCTTTTGGTCCTGGCCCCTTTGGGGTGGCAGGAATCCCTGGATGTTCGCAGTTGTGTTGCCTGCCTCCGGCTCTACTCGGCGGCCCAGGCAAATAGTGTTCTATTTTGGGAGGCTCTAGAAAGAGACAGCGCCAGCATTTCTAAGGCTGTGAATGGGGTTGCCTGGCTAGTTGAAGAGCAGCAAGAGCTTTTGGTCCTGGCGCCTTTGGGGTGTCAGGAATCCCTGGATGTTCGCAATTGTGTTGCCTTCCTCCGGCTCTACTCGGCGGCCCACGCCAATCGTGTTCCATTTTGGGAGGCTCTAGAAAGAGACAGTGCCAGTGTTTTTAAGGCTGTGAATGGGGTTTGCCTGGCTACTTGAAGAGCAGCAAGAGCTTTTGGTCGTGGCCCCTTTGCGGTGGGAGGAATCCCTGGACGTTCGCAATTGCTGAGCCTGCCTCCGAGTGTACTCGGCGGCCCACGAACATCGTATTGGGCTTTGGGATACACCAGAAAGAGACAGCGCCAGCGTTGGTGGCTCTGTGAATGGGGTGTCCTAGCTACTTGAAGAGCAGCAAGAGCTTTTGGTCGTGGCCCCTTTGGGTTGGGAGGAATCTCTGGGCTTTCGCAATTGCTGAGCCTGCCTCCGAGTGTACTCGGCGGCCCAGGCAGATATTATTCGGTCTTGGGAGGCTCTAGAAAGAGACAGTGCCAGTGTTCGTGGGGCTATGAATGGGGTTCGCCTCGCTACTTGAAGAGCAGCAAGAGCTTTTGGTCCTGGCGCCTTTGCTGTGGGAGGAATCCCTGGGCTTTCGCAATTGCTGAGCCTGCCTCCGAGTGTACTCGGCGGCCCACGCAGATAGTCTTGGGCTTTGGGATGCACCAGAAAGAGTCAGCGCCAGCATTTGTAGGGCTGTGAATGGGGTTGCCTGGCTACTTGAAGAGCAGCAAGAGCTTTTGGTCCTGGCGCCTTTGGGGTGTCAGGAATCCCTGGACGTTCGGAATTGCTGAGCTGGGCTCCGGGTGTACTCAGCTCCGCAGGAAGATAATATTGGAGTTTGGGAGGCTCTAGAAAGAGACAGCACCAGCGTTGGTGGGGCTGAGAATGGGGTTGTGTGGCTACTTGAAGAGCAGCAAGAGCTTTTGGTCCTGGCCCCTTTGGGGTGGCAGGAATCCCTGGATGTTCGCAATTGTGTTGCCTGCCTCCGGCTCTACTCGGCGGCCCACGCAAATAGTGTTCTATTTTGGGAGGCTCTAGAAAGAGACAGCGCCAGCATTTCTAAGGCTGTGAATGGGGTAGCCTGGCTACTTGAAGAGCAGCAAGAGCTTTTGGTCCTGGCGCCTTCGGGTTGGGAGGAATCTCTGGGCTTTCGCAATTGCTGAGCCTGCCTCCGAGTGTACTCGGTGGCCCAGGCAGATATTATTCGGTCTTGGGAGGCTCTAGAAAGAGACAGCACCAGCGTTCGTGGGGCTGTGAATAGGGTTCCCTGGCTACTTGAAGAGCAGCAAGAGCTTTTGGTCGTGGCCCCTTTGCGGTGGGAGGAATCCCTGGGCTTTCGCAATTCCTGACCCTTCCTCAGGGTGTCCTCAGCGGCCCACGCAAACAGTGTTCTCTTTTGGGAGGCTCTAGAAAGAGACAGTGCCAGTGTTTTTAAGGCTGTGAATGGGGTTTGCCTGGCTACTTGAAGAGCAGCAAGAGTTTTGGTCGTGGCCCCTTTGCGGTGGGCGGAATCCCTGGTCGTTCGCAATTGCTGAGCCTGCCTCCGAGTGTACTCGGCGGCCCACGCAGATAGTATTGGGATTTGGGATGCACCAGAAAGAGTCAGCGCCAGCATTTGTAGGGCTGTGAATGGGGTTTCCTGGCTACTTGAAGAGCAGCAAGAGCTTTTGGTCCTGGCGCTTTTGGGGTGTCAGGAATCCCTGGACGTTCGGAATTGCTGAGCTGGGCTCCGGGTGTACTCAGCTCCGCAGGAAGATAATATTGGAGTTTGGGAGGCTCTAGAAAGAGACAGCACCAGCGTTGGTGGGGCTGAGAATGGGGTTGTGTGGCTACTTGAAGAGCAGCAAGAGCTTTTGGTCCTGGCCCCTTTGCGGTGGGAGGAATCCCTGGGCTTTCGCAATTCCTGAGCCTTCCTCAGGGTGTCCTCAGCGGCCCAGGCAAACAGTGTTCTCTTTTGGGAGGCTCTAGAAAGAGACAGTGGCAGTGTTTTTAAGGCTGTGAATGGGGTTTGCCTGGCTACTTGAAGAGCAGCAAGAGTTTTGGTCGTGGCCCCTTTGCGGTGGGAGGAATCCCTGGACGTTCGCAATTGCTGAGCCTGCCTCCGAGTGTACTCGGCGGCCCACGCAGATAGTATTGGGCTTTGGGATGCACCAGAAAGAGTCAGCGCCAGCATTTGTAGGGCTGTGAATGGGGTTTCCTGGCTACTTGAAGAGCAGCAAGAGCTTTTGGTCCTGGCGCCTTTGGGGTGTCAGGAATCCCTGGACATTCGGAACTGCGGAGCTGGGCTCCGGGTGTACTCAGCTCCGCAGGAAGATAATATTGGAGTTTGGGAGGCTCTAGAAAGAGACAGCACCAGCGTTGGTGGGGCTGAGAATGGGGTTGTGTGGCTACTTGAAGAGCAGCAAGAGCTTTTGGTCCTGGCGCCTTTGGGGTGTCAGGAATCCCTGGATATTCGCAATTGTGTTGCCTGCCTCCGGCTCTACTCGGCGGCCCAGGCAAATAGTGTTCTATTTTGGGAGGCTGTAGAAAGAGACAGCGCCAGCGTTAGTGGATCTGTGAATGGGGTTGTGTGGCTACTTAAAAAGCAGCAAGAGCTTTTGGTCCTGGCGCCTTTGCGGTGGGAGGAATCCCTGGGCTTTCGCAATTCCTGACCCTTCCTCAGGGTGTCCTCAGCGGCCCACACAAAGAGTGTTCTCTTTTGAGAGGCTCTAGAAAGAGACAGTGCCAGTGTTTTTAAGGCTGTGAATGGGGTTTGCCTGTCTACTTGAAGAGCAGCAAGAGTTTTGGTCGTGGCTCCTTTGGGGTGGGAGGAATCCCTGGACGTTCACAATTGCTGAGCCTGCCTCCGAGTGTACTCGGCGGCCCACGAACATAGTATTGGGCTTTGGGATACACGAGAAGGAGACAGCGCCAGCGTTGGTGGCTCTGTGAATGGGGTGTCCTGGCTACTTGAAGAGCAGCAAGAGCTTTTGGTCGTGGCCCCTTTGGGTTGGGAGGAATCTCTGGGCTTTCGCAATTGCTGAGCCTGCCTCTGAGTGTACTCGGCGGCCCAGGCAGATATTATTCGGTCTTGGGAGGCTCTAGAAAGAGACAGTGCCAGTGTTCATGGGGCTATGAATGGGGTTCGCCTCGCTACTTGAAGAGCAGCGAGAGCTTGTGCTCCTGGCCCCTTTGCGGTGGGCGGAATCCCTGGTCATTCGCAACTGCTGAGCCTGCCTCCGAGTGTACTCGGCGGCCCACGCAGATAGTATTGGGCTTTGGGATGCACCAGAAAGAGTCAGCGCCAGCATTTGTAGGGCTGTGAATGGGGTTTCCTGGCTACTTGAAGAGCAGCAAGAGCTTTTGGTCCTGGCCCCTTTGGGGTGGCAGGAATCCCTGATGTTCGCAATTGTGTTGCCTGCCTCCGGCTCTACTCGGCGGCCCACGCCAATCGTGTTCCATTTTGGGAGGCTCTAGAAAGAGACAGTGCCAGTGTTTTTAAGGCTGTGAATGGGGTTTGCCTGGCTACTTGAAGAGCAGCAAGAGCTTTTGGTCGTGGCCCCTTTGGGTTGGGAGAAATCTCTGGGCTTTCGCAATTGCTGAGCCTGCCTCCGAGTGTACTCGGCGGCCCAGGCAGATATTATTCGGTCTTGGGAGGCTCTAGAAAGAGACAGTGCCAGTGTTCGTGGGGCTATGAATGGGGTTCGCCTCGCTACTTGAAGAGCAGCAAGAGCTTTTGGTCCTGGCCCCTTTGGGGTGTCAGGAATCCCTGGATGTTCGCAATTGTGTTGCCTGCCTCCGGCTCTACTCGGCGGCCCACGCAAATAGTGTTCTCTTTTGGGAGGCTCTAAAAAGAGACAGCGCCAGTGTTTTTAAGGCTGTGAATGGCCTTTGCCTGGCTACTTGAAGAGCAGCAAGAGTTTTGGTCGTGGCCCCTTTGCGGTGGGAGGAATTCCTGGACGTTCGCAATTGCTGAGCCTGCCTCCGAGTGTACTCGGCGGCCCACGAACATAGTATTGGGCTTTGGGATACACCAGAAAGAGACAGCGCCAGCGTTGGTGGCTCTGTGAATGGGGTGTCCTAGCTACTTGAAGAGCAGCAAGAGCTTTTGGTCGTGGCCCCTTTGGGTTGGGAGGAATCTCTGGGCTTTCGCAATTGCTGAGCCTGCCTCCGAGTGTACTCGGCGGCCCAGGCAGATATTATTCGGTCTTGGGAGGCTCTAGAAAGAGACAGTGCCAGTGTTCGTGGGGCTATGAATGGGGTTCGCCTTGCTACTTGAAGAGCAGCAAGAGCTTTTGGTCCTGGCGCCTTTGCTGTGGGAGGAATCCCTGGGCTTTCGCAATTGCTGAGCCTGCCTCCGACTGTCCTCAGCGGTCCACGCAAACAGTGTTCTATTTTGGGAGGCTCTAAAAAGAGACAGCAGCAGCGTTGGTGGGGCTGTGAATGGGGTGTCCTGGCTACTTGAAGAGCAGCGAGAGCTTATAGTCCTGGCGCCTCTGCGGTGGGAGGAATCCCTGGTCGTTGCAATTGCTGAGCCTACCACCGGGTGTCCTCGGCGGCCCACGCAGATAGTATTGGGCTTTGGAAGACACTAGAAAGAGACAGCACCAGCGTTGGTGGGGCTGTGAATGGGGTTGCCTGGCTACTTGAAGAGCAGCAAGAGCTTTTGGTCGTGGCCCCTTTGCGGTGGGAGGAATCCCTGGGCTTTCGCAATTCCTGAGCCTTCCTCAGGGTGTCCTCAGCGGCCCACACAAACAGTGTTCTCTTTTGGGAGGCTCTAGAAAGAGACAGTGCCAGTGTTTTTAAGGCTGTGAATGGGGTTTGCCTGGCTACTTGAAGAGCAGCAAGAGTTTTGGTCGTGGCCCCTTTGGGTTGGGAGGAATCCCTGGACGTTCGCAATTGCTGAGCCTGCCTCCGAGTGTACTCGGCGGCCCATGCAGATAGTATTGGGCTTTGGGATACACCAGAAAGAGACAGCGCCAGCATTTGTAGGGCTGTGAATGGGGTTTCCTGGCTACTTGAAGAGCAGCAAGAGCTTTTGGTCCTGGCCCCTTTGGGGTGGCAGGAATCCCTGGATGTTCGCAATTGTGTTGCCTGCCTCCGGCTCTACTCGGCGGCCCAGGCAAATAGTGTTCTATTTTGGGAGGCTCTAGAAAGAGACAGCGCCAGCATTTCTAAGGCTGTGAATGGGGTTGCCTGGCTAGTTGAAGAGCAGCAAGAGCTTTTGGTCCTGGCGCCTTTGGGGTGTCAGGAATCCCTGGATGTTCGCAATTGTGTTGCCTTCCTCCGGCTCTACTCGGCGGCCCACGCCAATCGTGTTCCATTTTGGGAGGCTCTAGAAAGAGACAGTGCCAGTGTTTTTAAGGCTGTGAATGGGGTTTGCCTGGCTACTTGAAGAGCAGCAAGAGCTTTTGGTCGTGGCCCCTTTGGGTTGGGAGGAATCTCTGGGCTTTCGCAATTGCTGAGCCTGCCTCCGAGTGTACTCGGCGGCCCAGGCAGATATTATTCGGTCTTGGGAGGCTCTAGAAAGAGACAGTGCCAGTGTTCGTGGGGCTATGAATGGGGTTCGCCTCGCTACTTGAAGAGCAGCAAGAGCTTTTGGTCCTGGCGCCTTTGGGGTGGCAGGAATCCCTGGATGTTCGCAATTGTGTTGCCTTCCTCCGGCTCTATTCGGCGGCCCACGCAAATAGTGTTCTATTTTGGGAGGCTCTAAAAAGAGACAGCGCCAGTGTTTTTAAGGCTGTGAATGGGGTTTGCCTGGCCACTTGAAGAGCAGCAAGAGCTTTTGGTCGTGGCCCCTTTGCGGTGGGAGGAATCCCTGGACGTTCGCAATTGCTGAGCCTGCCTCCGAGTGTACTCGGCGGCCCACGAACATAGTATTGGGCTTTGGGATACACCAGAAAGAGACAGCGCCAGCGTTGGTGGATCTGTGAATGGGGTTTGCCTGGCTACTTGAAGAGCAGCAAGAGCTTTTGGTCGTGGCCCCTTTGGGGTGGCAGGAATCCCTGGATGTTCGCAATTGTGTTGCCTTCCTCCGGCTCTACTCGGCGGCCCACGCCAATCGTGTTCCATTTTGGAAGGCTCTAGAAAGAGACAGTGCCAGTGTTTTTAAGGCTGTGAATGGGGTTTGCCTGGCTACTTGAAGAGCAGCAAGAGCTTTTGGTCGTGGCCCCTTTGCGGTGGGAGGAATCCCTGGACGTTCGCAATTGCTGAGCCTGCCTCCGAGTGTACTCGGCGGCCCATGCAGATAGTATTGGGCTTTGGGATACACCAGAAAGAGACAGCGCCAGCGTTGGTGGCTCTGTGAATGGGGTGTCCTAGCTACTTGAAGAGCAGCAAGAGCTTTTGGTCGTGGCCCCTTTGGGTTGGGAGGAATCTCTGGGCTTTCGCAATTGCTGAGCCTGCCTCCGAGTGTACTCGGCGGCCCAGGCAGATATTATTCGGTCTTGGGAGGCTCTAGAAAGAGACAGTGCCAGTGTTCGTGGGGCTATGAATGGGGTTCGCCTCGCTACTTGAAGAGCAGCAAGAGCTTTTGGTCCTGGCGCCTTTGCTGTGGGAGGAATCCCTGGGCTTTCGCAATTGCTGAGCCTGCCTCCGACTGTCCTCAGCGGCCCACGCAAACAGTGTTCTATTTTAGGAGGCTCTAGAAAGAGACAGCAGCAGCGTTGGTGGGGCTGTGAATGGGGTGTCCTGGCTACTTGAAGAGCAGCGAGAGCTTATGGTCCTGGCGCCTTTGGGGTGTCAGGAATCCCTGGACGTTCGGAATTGCTGAGCTGGGCTCCGGGTGTACTCAGCTCCGCAGGAAGATAATATTGGAGTTTGGGAGGCTCTAGAAAGAGACAGCACCAGCGTTGGTGGGGCTGAGAATGGGGTTGTGTGGCTACTTGAAGAGCAGCAAGAGCTTTTGGTCCTGGCGCCTTTGGGGTGGCAGGAATCCCTGGATGTTCGCAATTGTGTTGCCTGCCTCCGGCTCTACTCGGCGGCCCAGGCAAATAGTGTTCTATTTTGGGAGGCTCTAGAAAGAGACAGCGCCAGCATTTCTAAGGCTGTGAATGGGGTTGCCTGGCTAGTTGAAGAGCAGCAAGAGCTTTTGGTCCTGGCGCCTTTGGGGTGTCAGGAATCCCTGGATGTTCGCAATTGTGTTGCCTGCCTCCGGCTCTACTCGGCGGCCCACGCCAATCGTGTTCCATTTTGGGAGGCTCTAGAAAGAGACAGTGCCAGTGTTTTTAAGGCTGTGAATGGGGTTTGCCTGGCTACTTGAAGAGCAGCAAGAGCTTTTGGTCGTGGCCCCTTTGGGTTGGGAGGAATCTCTGGGCTTTCGCAATTGCTGAGCCTGCCTCCGAGTGTACTCGACGGCCCAGGCAGATATTATTCGGTCTTGGGAGGCTCTAGAAAGAGACAGTGCCAGTGTTCGTGGGGCTATGAATGGGGTTCGCCTCGCTACTTGAAGAGCAGCAAGAGCTTTTGGTCCTGGCGCCTTTGGGGTGGCAGGAATCCCTGGATGTTCGCAATTGTGTTGCCTTCCTCCGGCTCTATTCGGCGGCCCACGCAAATAGTGTTCTATTTTGGGAGGCTCTAAAAAGAGACAGCGCCAGTGTTTTTAAGGCTGTGAATGGGGTTTGCCTGGCCACTTGAAGAGCAGCAAGAGCTTTTGGTCGTGGCCCCTTTGCGGTGGGAGGAATCCCTGGACGTTCGCAATTGCTGAGCCTGCCTCCGAGTGTACTCGGCGGCCCACGAACATAGTATTGGGCTTTGGGATACACCAGAAAGAGACAGCGCCAGCGTTGGTGGATCTGTGAATGGGGTTTGCCTGGCTACTTGAAGAGCAGCAAGAGCTTTTGGTCGTGGCCCCTTTGGGTTGGGAGGAATCTCTGGGCTTTCGCAATTGCTGAGCCTGCCTCCGAGTGTACTCGGCGGCCCACGCAGATAGTATTGGGCTTTGGGATGCACCAGAAAGAGTCAGCGCCAGCATTTTTAGGGCTGTGAATGGGGTTTCCTGGCTACTTGAAGAGCAGCAAGAGCTTTTGGTCCTGGCGCCTTTGGGGTGGCAGGAATCCCTGGATGTTCGCAATTGTGTTGCCTTCCTCCGGCTCTACTCGGCGGCCCACGCCAATCGTGTTCCATTTTGGAAGGCTCTAGAAAGAGACAGTGCCAGTGTTTTTAAGGCTGTGAATGGGGTTTGCCTGGCTACTTGAAGAGCAGCAAGAGCTTTTGGTCGTGGCCCCTTTGCGGTGGGAGGAATCCCTGGACGTTCGCAATTGCTGAGCCTGCCTCCGAGTGTACTCGGCGGCCCATGCAGATAGTATTGGGCTTTGGGATACACCAGAAAGAGACAGCGCCAGCGTTGGTGGCTCTGTGAATGGGGTGTCCTAGCTACTTGAAGAGCAGCAAGAGCTTTTGGTCGTGGCCCCTTTGGGTTGGGAGGAATCTCTGGGCTTTCGCAATTGCTGAGCCTGCCTCCGAGTGTACTCGGCGGCCCAGGCAGATATTATTCGGTCTTGGGAGGCTCTAGAAAGAGACAGTGCCAGTGTTCGTGGGGCTATGAATGGGGTTCGCCTCGCTACTTGAAGAGCAGCAAGAGCTTTTGGTCCTGGCGCCTTTGCTGTGGGAGGAATCCCTGGGCTTTCGCAATTGCTGAGCCTGCCTCCGACTGTCCTCAGTGGCCCACGCAAACAGTGTTCTATTTTAGGAGGCTCTAGAAAGAGACAGCAGCAGCGTTGGTGGGGCTGTGAATGGGGTGTCCTGGCTACTTGAAGAGCAGCGAGAGCTTATGGTCCTGGCGCCTTTGGGGTGTCAGGAATCCCTGGACGTTCGGAATTGCTGAGCTGGGCTCCGGGTGTACTCAGCTCCGCAGGAAGATAATATTGGAGTTTGGGAGGCTCTAGAAAGAGACAGCACCAGCGTTGGTGGGGCTGAGAATGGGGTTGTGTGGCTACTTGAAGAGCAGCAAGAGCTTTTGGTCCTGGCGCCTTTGGGGTGTCAGGAATCCCTGGATGTTCGCAATTGTGTTGCCTGCCTCCGGCTCTACTCGGCGGCCCAGGCAAATAGTGTTCTATTTTGGGAGGCTCTAGAAAGAGACAGCGCCAGCATTTCTAAGGCTGTGAATGGGGTTGCCTGGCTAGTTGAAGAGCAGCAAGAGCTTTTGGTCCTGGCGCCTTTGGGGTGTCAGGAATCCCTGGATGTTCGCAATTGTGTTGCCTGCCTCCGGCTCTACTCGGCGGCCCACGCCAATCGTGTTCCATTTTGGGAGGCTCTAGAAAGAGACAGTGCCAGTGTTTTTAAGGCTGTGAATGGGGTTTGCCTGGCTACTTGAAGAGCAGCAAGAGCTTTTGGTCGTGGCCCCTTTGGGTTGGGAGGAATCTCTGGGCTTTCGCAATTGCTGAGCCTGCCTCCGAGTGTACTCGACGGCCCAGGCAGATATTATTCGGTCTTGGGAGGCTCTAGAAAGAGACAGTGCCAGTGTTCGTGGGGCTATGAATGGGGTTCGCCTCGCTACTTGAAGAGCAGCAAGAGCTTTTGGTCCTGGCGCCTTTGGGGTGGCAGGAATCCCTGGATGTTCGCAATTGTGTTGCCTTCCTCCGGCTCTATTCGGCGGCCCACGCAAATAGTGTTCTATTTTGGGAGGCTCTAAAAAGAGACAGCGCCAGTGTTTTTAAGGCTGTGAATGGGGTTTGCCTGGCCACTTGAAGAGCAGCAAGAGCTTTTGGTCGTGGCCCCTTTGCGGTGGGAGGAATCCCTGGACGTTCGCAATTGCTGAGCCTGCCTCCGAGTGTACTCGGCGGCCCACGAACATAGTATTGGGCTTTGGGATACACCAGAAAGAGACAGCGCCAGCGTTGGTGGATCTGTGAATGGGGTTTGCCTGGCTACTTGAAGAGCAGCAAGAGCTTTTGGTCGTGGCCCCTTTGGGTTGGGAGGAATCTCTGGGCTTTCGCAATTGCTGAGCCTGCCTCCGAGTGTACTCGGCGGCCCAGGCAGATATTATTCGGTCTTGGGAGGCTCTAGAAAGAGACAGTGCCAGTGTTCGTGGGGCTATGAATGGGGTTCGCCTCGCTACTTGAAGAGCAGCAAGAGCTTTTGGTCCTGGCGCCTTTGCTGTGGGAGGAATCCCTGGGCTTTCGCAATTGCTGAGCCTGCCTCCGACTGTCCTCAGCGGCCCACGCAAACAGTGTTCTATTTTAGGAGACTCTAGAAAGAGACAGCAGCAGCGTTGGTGGGGCTGTGAATGGGGTTGCCTGGCTACTTGAAGAGCAGCAAGAGCTTTTGGTCGTGGCCCCTTTGCGGTGGGAGGAATCCCTGGACGTTCGCAATTGCTGAGCCTGCCTCCGAGTGTACTCGGCGGCCCACGAACATAGTATTGGGCTTTGGGATACACCAGAAAGAGACAGCGCCAGCGTTGGTGGCTCTGTGAATGGGGTGTCCTAGCTACTTGAAGAGCAGCAAGAGCTTTTGGTCGTGGCCCCTTTGGGTTGGGAGGAATCTCTGGGCTTTCGCAATTGCTGAGCCTGCCTCCGAGTGTACTCGGCGGCCCAGGCAGATATTATTCGGTCTTGGGAGGCTCTAGAAAGAGACAGTGCCAGTGTTCGTGGGGTTATGAATGGGGTTCGCCTCGCTACTTGAAGAGCAGCAAGAGCTTTTGGTCCTGGCGCCTTTGCTGTGGGAGGAATCCCTGGGCTTTCGCAATTGCTGAGCCTGCCTCCGACTATCCTCAGCGGCCCACGCAAACAGTGTTCTATTTTAGGAGGCTCTAGAAAGAGACAGCAGCAGCGTTGGTGGGGCTGTGAATGGGGTGTCCTGGCTACTTGAAGAGCAGCGAGAGCTTATGGTCCTGGCGCCTTTGGGGTGTCAGGAATCCCTGGACGTTCGGAATTGCTGAGCTGGGCTCCGGGTGTACTCAGCTCCGCAGGAAGATAATATTGGAGTTTGGGAGGCTCTAGAAAGAGACAGCACCAGCGTTGGTGGGGCTGAGAATGGGGTTGTGTGGCTACTTGAAGAGCAGCAAGAGCTTTTGGTCCTGGCCCCTTTGGGGTGGCAGGAATCCCTGGATGTTCGCAATTGTGTTGCCTGCCTCCGGCTCTACTCGGCGGCCCACGCAAATAGCGTTCTATTTTGGGAGGCTCTAGAAAGAGACAGCGCCAGCATTTCTAAGGCTGTGAATGGGGTTGCCTGGCTAGTTGAAGAGCAGCAAGAGCTTTTGGTCCTGGCGCCTTTGGGGTGTCAGGAATCCCTGGATGTTCGCAATTGTGTTGCCTTCCTCCGGCTCTACTCGGCGGCCCACGCCAATCGTGTTCCATTTTGGGAGGCTCTAGAAAGAGACAGTGCCAGTGTTTTTAAGGCTGTGAATGGGGTTTGCCTGGCTACTTGAAGAGCAGCAAGAGCTTTTGGTCGTGGCCCCTTTGGGTTGGGAGGAATCTCTGGGCTTTCGCAATTGCTGAGCCTGCCTCCGAGTGTACTCGGCGGCCCAGGCAGATATTATTCGGTCTTGGGAGGCTCTAGAAAGAGACAGTGCCAGTGTTCGTGGGGCTATGAATGGGGTTCGCCTCGCTACTTGAAGAGCAGCAAGAGCTTTTGGTCCTGGCGCCTTTGGGGTGGCAGGAATCCCTGGATGTTCGCAATTGTGTTGCCTTCCTCCGGCTCTACTCGGCGGCCCACGCAAATAGTGTTCTATTTTGGGAGGCTCTAAAAAGAGACAGCGCCAGTGTTTTTAAGGCTGTGAATGGGGTTTGCCTGGCCACTTGAAGAGCAGCAAGAGCTTTTGGTCGTGGCCCCTTTGCGGTGGGAGGAATCCCTGGACGTTCGCAATTGCTGAGCCTGCCTCCGAGTGTACTCGGCGGCCCACGAACATAGTATTGGGCTTTGGGATACACCAGAAAGAGACAGCGCCAGCGTTGGTGGATCTGTGAATGGGGTTTGCCTGGCTACTTGAAGAGCAGCAAGAGCTTTTGGTCGTGGCCCCTTTGGGTTGGGAGGAATCTCTGGGCTTTCGCAATTGCTGAGCCTGCCTCCGAGTGTACTCGGCGGCCCAGGCAGATATTACTCGGTCTTGGGAGGCTCTAGAAAGAGACAGTGCCAGTGTTCGTGGGGCTATGAATGGGGTTCGCCTCGCTACTTGAAGAGCAGTGAGAGCTTGTGCTCCTGGCCCCTTTGCGGTGGGCGGAATCCCTGGACGTTCGCAATTGCTGAGCCTGCCTCCGAGTGTACTCGGCGGCCCACGCAGATAGTATTGGGCTTTGGGATGCACCAGAAAGAGTCAGCGCCAGCATTTGTAGGGCTGTGAATGGGGTTTCCTGGCTACTTGAAGAGCAGCAAGAGCTTTTGGTCCTGGCGCCTTTGGGGTGTCAGGAATCCCTGGACGTTCGGAATTGCTGGATTGGGCTCCGGGTGTACTCAGCTCCGCAGGAAGATAATATTGGAGTTTGGGAGGCTCTAGAAAGAGACAGCACCAGCGTTGGTGGGGCTGAGAATGGGGTTGTGTGGCTACTTGAAGAGCAGCAAGAGCTTTTGGTCCTGGCGCCTTTGGGGTGTCAGGAATCCCTGGATGTTCGCAATTGTGTTGCCTTCCTCCGGCTCTACTCGGCGGCCCACGCCAATCGTGTTCCATTTTGGAAGGCTCTAGAAAGAGACAGTGCCAGTGTTTTTAAGGCTGTGAATGGGGTTTGCCTGGCTACTTGAAGAGCAGCAAGAGCTTTTGGTCCTGGCCCCTTTGCGGTGGGAGGAATCCCTGGGCTTTCGCAATTCCTGAGCCTTCCTCAGGGTGTCCTCAGCGGCCCACACAAACAGTGTTCTCTTTTGGGAGGCTCTAGAAAGAGACAGTGCCAGTGTTTTTAAGGCTGTGAATGGGGTTTGCCTGGCTACTTGAAGAGCAGCAAGAGTTTTGGTCGTGGCCCCTTTGGGTTGGGAGGAATCCCTGGACGTTCGCAATTGCTGAGCCTGCCTCCGAGTGTACTCGGCGGCCCATGCAGATAGTATTGGGCTTTGGGATACACCAGAAAGAGACAGCGCCAGCATTTGTAGGGCTGTGAATGGGGTTTCCTGGCTACTTGAAGAGCAGCAAGAGCTTTTGGTCCTGGCCCCTTTGGGGTGGCAGGAATCCCTGGATGTTCGCAATTGTGTTGCCTGCCTCCGGCTCTACTCGGCGGCCCAGGCAAATAGTGTTCTATTTTGGGAGGCTCTAGAAAGAGACAGCGCCAGCATTTCTAAGGCTGTGAATGGGGTTGCCTGGCTAGTTGAAGAGCAGCAAGAGCTTTTGGTCCTGGCGCCTTTGGGGTGTCAGGAATCCCTGGATGTTCGCAATTGTGTTGCCTTCCTCCGGCTCTACTCGGCGGCCCACGCCAATCGTGTTCCATTTTGGGAGGCTCTAGAAAGAGACAGTGCCAGTGTTTTTAAGGCTGTGAATGGGGTTTGCCTGGCTACTTGAAGAGCAGCAAGAGCTTTTGGTCGTGGCCCCTTTGGGTTGGGAGGAATCTCTGGGCTTTCGCAATTGCTGAGCCTGCCTCCGAGTGTACTCGGCGGCCCAGGCAGATATTATTCGGTCTTGGGAGGCTCTAGAAAGAGACAGTGCCAGTGTTCGTGGGGCTATGAATGGGGTTCGCCTCGCTACTTGAAGAGCAGCAAGAGCTTTTGGTCCTGGCGCCTTTGGGGTGGCAGGAATCCCTGGATGTTCGCAATTGTGTTGCCTTCCTCCGGCTCTACTCGGCGGCCCACGCAAATAGTGTTCTATTTTGGGAGGCTCTAGAAAGAGACAGCGCCAGTGTTTTTAAGGCTGTGAATGGGGTTTGCCTGGCCACTTGAAGAGCAGCAAGAGCTTTTGGTCGTGGCCCCTTTGCGGTGGGAGGAATCCCTGGACGTTCGCAATTGCTGAGCCTGCCTCCGAGTGTACTCGGCGGCCCACGAACATAGTATTGGGCTTTGGGATACACCAGAAAGAGACAGCGCCAGCGTTGGTGGATCTGTGAATGGGGTTTGCCTGGCTACTTGAAGAGCAGCAAGAGCTTTTGGTCGTGGCCCCTTTGGGGTGGCAGGAATCCCTGGATGTTCGCAATTGTGTTGCCTTCCTCCGGCTCTACTCGGCGGCCCACGCCAATCGTGTTCCATTTTGGAAGGCTCTAGAAAGAGACAGTGCCAGTGTTTTTAAGGCTGTGAATGGGGTTTGCCTGGCTACTTGAAGAGCAGCAAGAGCTTTTGGTCGTGGCCCCTTTGCGGTGGGAGGAATCCCTGGACGTTCGCAATTGCTGAGCCTGCCTCCGAGTGTACTCGGCGGCCCATGCAGATAGTATTGGGCTTTGGGATACACCAGAAAGAGACAGCGCCAGCGTTGGTGGCTCTGTGAATGGGGTGTCCTAGCTACTTGAAGAGCAGCAAGAGCTTTTGGTCGTGGCCCCTTTGGGTTGGGAGGAATCTCTGGGCTTTCGCAATTGCTGAGCCTGCCTCCGAGTGTACTCGGCGGCCCAGGCAGATATTATTCGGTCTTGGGAGGCTCTAGAAAGAGACAGTGCCAGTGTTCGTGGGGCTATGAATGGGGTTCGCCTCGCTACTTGAAGAGCAGCAAGAGCTTTTGGTCCTGGCGCCTTTGCTGTGGGAGGAATCCCTGGGCTTTCGCAATTGCTGAGCCTGCCTCCGACTGTCCTCAGCGGCCCACGCAAACAGTGTTCTATTTTAGGAGGCTCTAGAAAGAGACAGCAGCAGCGTTGGTGGGGCTGTGAATGGGGTGTCCTGGCTACTTGAAGAGCAGCGAGAGCTTATGGTCCTGGCGCCTTTGGGGTGTCAGGAATCCCTGGACGTTCGGAATTGCTGAGCTGGGCTCCGGGTGTACTCAGCTCCGCAGGAAGATAATATTGGAGTTTGGGAGGCTCTAGAAAGAGACAGCACCAGCGTTGGTGGGGCTGAGAATGGGGTTGTGTGGCTACTTGAAGAGCAGCAAGAGCTTTTGGTCCTGGCGCCTTTGGGGTGGCAGGAATCCCTGGATGTTCGCAATTGTGTTGCCTGCCTCCGGCTCTACTCGGCGGCCCAGGCAAATAGTGTTCTATTTTGGGAGGCTCTAGAAAGAGACAGCGCCAGCATTTCTAAGGCTGTGAATGGGGTTGCCTGGCTAGTTGAAGAGCAGCAAGAGCTTTTGGTCCTGGCGCCTTTGGGGTGTCAGGAATCCCTGGATGTTCGCAATTGTGTTGCCTGCCTCCGGCTCTACTCGGCGGCCCACGCCAATCGTGTTCCATTTTGGGAGGCTCTAGAAAGAGACAGTGCCAGTGTTTTTAAGGCTGTGAATGGGGTTTGCCTGGCTACTTGAAGAGCAGCAAGAGCTTTTGGTCGTGGCCCCTTTGGGTTGGGAGGAATCTCTGGGCTTTCGCAATTGCTGAGCCTGCCTCCGAGTGTACTCGACGGCCCAGGCAGATATTATTCGGTCTTGGGAGGCTCTAGAAAGAGACAGTGCCAGTGTTCGTGGGGCTATGAATGGGGTTCGCCTCGCTACTTGAAGAGCAGCAAGAGCTTTTGGTCCTGGCGCCTTTGGGGTGGCAGGAATCCCTGGATGTTCGCAATTGTGTTGCCTTCCTCCGGCTCTATTCGGCGGCCCACGCAAATAGTGTTCTATTTTGGGAGGCTCTAAAAAGAGACAGCGCCAGTGTTTTTAAGGCTGTGAATGGGGTTTGCCTGGCCACTTGAAGAGCAGCAAGAGCTTTTGGTCGTGGCCCCTTTGCGGTGGGAGGAATCCCTGGACGTTCGCAATTGCTGAGCCTGCCTCCGAGTGTACTCGGCGGCCCACGAACATAGTATTGGGCTTTGGGATACACCAGAAAGAGACAGCGCCAGCGTTGGTGGATCTGTGAATGGGGTTTGCCTGGCTACTTGAAGAGCAGCAAGAGCTTTTGGTCGTGGCCCCTTTGGGTTGGGAGGAATCTCTGGGCTTTCGCAATTGCTGAGCCTGCCTCCGAGTGTACTCGGCGGCCCAGGCAGATATTATTCGGTCTTGGGAGGCTCTAGAAAGAGACAGTGCCAGTGTTCGTGGGGCTATGAATGGGGTTCGCCTCGCTACTTGAAGAGCAGCAAGAGCTTTTGGTCCTGGCGCCTTTGCTGTGGGAGGAATCCCTGGGCTTTCGCAATTGCTGAGCCTGCCTCCGACTGTCCTCAGCGGCCCACGCAAACAGTGTTCTATTTTAGGAGACTCTAGAAAGAGACAGCAGCAGCGTTGGTGGGGCTGTGAATGGGGTTGCCTGGCTACTTGAAGAGCAGCAAGAGCTTTTGGTCGTGGCCCCTTTGCGGTGGGAGGAATCCCTGGACGTTCGCAATTGCTGAGCCTGCCTCCGAGTGTACTCGGCGGCCCACGAACATAGTATTGGGCTTTGGGATACACCAGAAAGAGACAGCGCCAGCGTTGGTGGCTCTGTGAATGGGGTGTCCTAGCTACTTGAAGAGCAGCAAGAGCTTTTGGTCGTGGCCCCTTTGGGTTGGGAGGAATCTCTGGGCTTTCGCAATTGCTGAGCCTGCCTCCGAGTGTACTCGGCGGCCCAGGCAGATATTATTCGGTCTTGGGAGGCTCTAGAAAGAGACAGTGCCAGTGTTCGTGGGGTTATGAATGGGGTTCGCCTCGCTACTTGAAGAGCAGCAAGAGCTTTTGGTCCTGGCGCCTTTGCTGTGGGAGGAATCCCTGGGCTTTCGCAATTGCTGAGCCTGCCTCCGACTATCCTCAGCGGCCCACGCAAACAGTGTTCTATTTTAGGAGGCTCTAGAAAGAGACAGCAGCAGCGTTGGTGGGGCTGTGAATGGGGTGTCCTGGCTACTTGAAGAGCAGCGAGAGCTTATGGTCCTGGCGCCTTTGGGGTGTCAGGAATCCCTGGACGTTCGGAATTGCTGAGCTGGGCTCCGGGTGTACTCAGCTCCGCAGGAAGATAATATTGGAGTTTGGGAGGCTCTAGAAAGAGACAGCACCAGCGTTGGTGGGGCTGAGAATGGGGTTGTGTGGCTACTTGAAGAGCAGCAAGAGCTTTTGGTCCTGGCGCCTTTGGGGTGTCAGGAATCCCTGGATGTTCGCAATTGTGTTGCCTGCCTCCGGCTCTACTCGGCGGCCCACGCAAATAGTGTTCTATTTTGGGAGGCTCTAGAAAGAGACAGCGCCAGCATTTCTAAGGCTGTGAATGGGGTTGCCTGGCTAGTTGAAGAGCAGCAAGAGCTTTTGGTCCTGGCGCCTTTGGGGTGTCAGGAATCCCTGGATGTTCGCAATTGTGTTGCCTTCCTCCGGCTCTACTCGGCGGCCCACGCCAATCGTGTTCCATTTTGGGAGGCTCTAGAAAGAGACAGTGCCAGTGTTTTTAAGGCTGTGAATGGGGTTTGCCTGGCTACTTGAAGAGCAGCAAGAGCTTTTGGTCGTGGCCCCTTTGGGTTGGGAGGAATCTCTGGGCTTTCGCAATTGCTGAGCCTGCCTCCGAGTGTACTCGGCGGCCCAGGCAGATATTATTCGGTCTTGGGAGGCTCTAGAAAGAGACAGTGCCAGTGTTCGTGGGGCTATGAATGGGGTTCGCCTCGCTACTTGAAGAGCAGCAAGAGCTTTTGGTCCTGGCGCCTTTGCTGTGGGAGGAATCCCTGGGCTTTCGCAATTGCTGAGCCTGCCTCCGACTGTCCTCAGCGGCCCACGCAAACAGTGTTCTATTTTAGGAGACTCTAGAAAGAGACAGCAGCAGCGTTGGTGGGGCTGTGAATGGGGTTGCCTGGCTACTTGAAGAGCAGCAAGAGCTTTTGGTCGTGGCCCCTTTGCGGTGGGAGGAATCCCTGGACGTTCGCAATTGCTGAGCCTGCCTCCGAGTGTACTCGGCGGCCCACGAACATAGTATTGGGCTTTGGGATACACCAGAAAGAGACAGCGCCAGCGTTGGTGGCTCTGTGAATGGGGTGTCCTAGCTACTTGAAGAGCAGCAAGAGCTTTTGGTCGTGGCCCCTTTGGGTTGGGAGGAATCTCTGGGCTTTCGCAATTGCTGAGCCTGCCTCCGAGTGTACTCGGCGGCCCAGGCAGATATTATTCGGTCTTGGGAGGCTCTAGAAAGAGACAGTGCCAGTGTTCGTGGGGCTATGAATGGGGTTCGCCTCGCTACTTGAAGAGCAGCAAGAGCTTTTGGTCCTGGCGCCTTTGCTGTGGGAGGAATCCCTGGGCTTTCGCAATTGCTGAGCCTGCCTCCGACTATCCTCAGCGGCCCACGCAAACAGTGTTCTATTTTAGGAGGCTCTAGAAAGAGACAGCAGCAGCGTTGGTGGGGCTGTGAATGGGGTGTCCTGGCTACTTGAAGAGCAGCGAGAGCTTATGGTCCTGGCGCCTTTGGGGTGTCAGGAATCCCTGGACGTTCGGAATTGCTGAGCTGGGCTCCGGGTGTACTCAGCTCCGCAGGAAGATAATATTGGAGTTTGGGAGGCTCTAGAAAGAGACAGCACCAGCGTTGGTGGGGCTGAGAATGGGGTTGTGTGGCTACTTGAAGAGCAGCAAGAGCTTTTGGTCCTGGCGCCTTTGGGGTGGCAGGAATCCCTGGATGTTCGCAATTGTGTTGCCTGCCTCCGGCTCTACTCGGCGGCCCACGCAAATAGCGTTCTATTTTGGGAGGCTCTAGAAAGAGACAGCGCCAGCATTTCTAAGGCTGTGAATGGGGTTGCCTGGCTAGTTGAAGAGCAGCAAGAGCTTTTGGTCCTGGCGCCTTTGGGGTGTCAGGAATCCCTGGATGTTCGCAATTGTGTTGCCTTCCTCCGGCTCTACTCGGCGGCCCACGCCAATCGTGTTCCATTTTGGGAGGCTCTAGAAAGAGACAGTGCCAGTGTTTTTAAGGCTGTGAATGGGGTTTGCCTGGCTACTTGAAGAGCAGCAAGAGCTTTTGGTCGTGGCCCCTTTGGGTTGGGAGGAATCTCTGGGCTTTCGCAATTGCTGAGCCTGCCTCCGAGTGTACTCGGCGGCCCAGGCAGATATTATTCGGTCTTGGGAGGCTCTAGAAAGAGACAGTGCCAGTGTTCGTGGGGCTATGAATGGGGTTCGCCTCGCTACTTGAAGAGCAGCAAGAGCTTTTGGTCCTGGCGCCTTTGCTGTGGGAGGAATCCCTGGGCTTTCGCAATTGCTGAGCCTGCCTCCGACTGTCCTCAGCGGCCCACGCAAACAGTGTTCTATTTTAGGAGACTCTAGAAAGAGACAGCAGCAGCGTTGGTGGGGCTGTGAATGGGGTTGCCTGGCTACTTGAAGAGCAGCAAGAGCTTTTGGTCGTGGCCCCTTTGCGGTGGGAGGAATCCCTGGACGTTCGCAATTGCTGAGCCTGCCTCCGAGTGTACTCGGCGGCCCACGAACATAGTATTGGGCTTTGGGATACACCAGAAAGAGACAGCGCCAGCGTTGGTGGATCTGTGAATGGGGTTTGCCTGGCTACTTGAAGAGCAGCAAGAGCTTTTGGTCGTGGCCCTTTTGGGTTGGGAGGAATCTCTGGGCTTTCGCAATTGCTGAGCCTGCCTCCGAGTGTACTCGGCGGCCCAGGCAGATATTATTCGGTCTTGGGAGGCTCTAGAAAGAGACAGTGCCAGTGTTCGTGGGGCTATGAATGGGATTCGCCTCGCTACTTGAAGAGCAGCAAGAGCTTTTGGTCCTGGCGCCTTTGCTGTGGGAGGAATCCCTGGGCTTTCGCAATTGCTGAGCCTGCCTCCGACTGTCCTGAGCGGCCCACGCAAACAGTGTTCTATTTTAGGAGGCTCTAGAAAGAGACAGCAGCAGCGTTGGTGGGGCTGTGAATGGGGTTGCCTGGCTACTTGAAGAGCAGCAAGAGCTTTTGGTCGTGGCCCCTTTGCGGTGGGAGGAATCCCTGGACGTTCGCAATTGCTGAGCCTGCCTCCGAGTGTACTCGGCGGCCCACGAACATAGTATTGGGCTTTGGGATACACCAGAAAGAGACAGCGCCAGCGTTGGTGGCTCTGTGAATGGGGTGTCCTAGCTACTTGAAGAGCAGCAAGAGCTTTTGGTCGTGGCCCCTTTGGTTTGGGAGGAATCTCTGGGCTTTCGCAATTGCTGAGCCTGCCTCCGAGTGTACTCGGCGGCCCAGGCAGATATTATTCAGTCTTGGGAGGCTCTAGAAAGAGACAGTGCCAGTGTTCGTGGGGCTATGAATGGGGTTCGCCTCGCTACTTGAAGAGCAGCAAGAGCTTTTGGTCCTGGCGCCTTTGCTGTGGGAGGAATCCCTGGGCTTTCGCAATTGCTGAGCCTGCCTCCGACTATCCTCAGCGGCCCACGCAAACAGTGTTCTATTTTAGGAGGCTCTAGAAAGAGACAGCAGCAGCGTTGGTGGGGCTGTGAATGGGGTGTCCTGGCTACTTGAAGAGCAGCGAGAGCTTATGGTCCTGGCGCCTTTGGGGTGTCAGGAATCCCTGGACGTTCGGAATTGCTGAGCTGGGCTCCGGGTGTACTCAGCTCCGCAGGAAGATAATATTGGAGTTTGGGAGGCTCTAGAAAGAGACAGCACCAGCGTTGGTGGGGCTGAGAATGGGGTTGTGTGGCTACTTGAAGAGCAGCAAGAGCTTTTGGTCCTGGCGCCTTTGGGGTGGCAGGAATCCCTGGATGTTCGCAATTGTGTTGCCTGCCTCCGGCTCTACTCGGCGGCCCACGCAAATAGCGTTCTATTTTGGGAGGCTCTAGAAAGAGACAGCGCCAGCATTTCTAAGGCTGTGAATGGGGTTGCCTGGCTAGTTGAAGAGCAGCAAGAGCTTTTGGTCCTGGCGCCTTTGGGGTGTCAGGAATCCCTGGATGTTCGCAATTGTGTTGCCTTCCTCCGGCTCTACTCGGCGGCCCACGCCAATCGTGTTCCATTTTGGGAGGCTCTAGAAAGAGACAGTGCCAGTGTTTTTAAGGCTGTGAATGGGGTTTGCCTGGCTACTTGAAGAGCAGCAAGAGCTTTTGGTCGTGGCCCCTTTGGGTTGGGAGGAATCTCTGGGCTTTCGCAATTGCTGAGCCTGCCTCCGAGTGTACTCGGCGGCCCAGGCAGATATTATTCGGTCTTGGGAGGCTCTAGAAAGAGACAGTGCCAGTGTTCGTGGGGCTATGAATGGGGTTCGCCTCGCTACTTGAAGAGCAGCAAGAGCTTTTGGTCCTGGCGCCTTTGGGGTGGCAGGAATCCCTGGATGTTCGCAATTGTGTTGCCTTCCTCCGGCTCTACTCGGCGGCCCACGCAAATAGTGTTCTATTTTGGGAGGCTCTAGAAAGAGACAGCGCCAGTGTTTTTAAGGCTGTGAATGGCGTTTGCCTGGCCACTTGAAGAGCAGCAAGAGCTTTTGGTCGTGGCCCCTTTGCGGTGGGAGGAATCCCTGGACGTTCGCAATTGCTGAGCCTGCCTCCGAGTGTACTCGGCGGCCCACGAACATAGTATTGGGCTTTGGGATACACCAGAAAGAGACAGCGCCAGCGTTGGTGGATCTGTGAATGGGGTTTGCCTGGCTACTTGAAGAGCAGCAAGAGCTTTTGGTCGTGGCCCTTTTGGGTTGGGAGGAATCTCTGGGCTTTCGCAATTGCTGAGCCTGCCTCCGAGTGTACTCAGCGGCCCAGGCAGATATTATTCGGTCTTGGGAGGCTCTAGAAAGAGACAGTGCCAGTGTTCGTGGGGCTATGAATGGGATTCGCCTCGCTACTTGAAGAGCAGCAAGAGCTTTTGGTCCTGGCGCCTTTGCTGTGGGAGGAATCCCTGGGCTTTCGCAATTGCTGAGCCTGCCTCCGACTGTCCTGAGCGGCCCACGCAAACAGTGTTCTATTTTAGGAGGCTCTAGAAAGAGACAGCAGCAGCGTTGGTGGGGCTGTGAATGGGGTTGCCTGGCTACTTGAAGAGCAGCAAGAGCTTTTGGTCGTGGCCCCTTTGCGGTGGGAGGAATCCCTGGACGTTCGCAATTGCTGAGCCTGCCTCCGAGTGTACTCGGCGGCCCACGAACATAGTATTGGGCTTTGGGATACACCAGAAAGAGACAGCGCCAGCGTTGGTGGCTCTGTGAATGGGGTGTCCTAGCTACTTGAAGAGCAGCAAGAGCTTTTGGTCGTGGCCCCTTTGGGTTGGGAGGAATCTCTGGGCTTTCGCAATTGCTGAGCCTGCCTCCGAGTGTACTCGGCGGCCCAGGCAGATATTATTCAGTCTTGGGAGGCTCTAGAAAGAGACAGTGCCAGTGTTCGTGGGGCTATGAATGGGGTTCGCCTCGCTACTTGAAGAGCAGCAAGAGCTTTTGGTCCTGGCGCCTTTGCTGTGGGAGGAATCCCTGGGCTTTCGCAATTGCTGAGCCTGCCTCCGACTATCCTCAGCGGCCCACGCAAACAGTGTTCTATTTTAGGAGGCTCTAGAAAGAGACAGCAGCAGCGTTGGTGGGGCTGTGAATGGGGTGTCCTGGCTACTTGAAGAGCAGCGAGAGCTTATGGTCCTGGCGCCTTTGGGGTGTCAGGAATCCCTGGACGTTCGGAATTGCTGAGCTGGGCTCCGGGTGTACTCAGCTCCGCAGGAAGATAATATTGGAGTTTGGGAGGCTCTAGAAAGAGACAGCACCAGCGTTGGTGGGGCTGAGAATGGGGTTGTGTGGCTACTTGAAGAGCAGCAAGAGCTTTTGGTCCTGGCGCCTTTGGGGTGTCAGGAATCCCTGGATGTTCGCAATTGTGTTGCCTGCCTCCGGCTCTACTCGGCGGCCCACGCAAATAGCGTTCTATTTTGGGAGGCTCTAGAAAGAGACAGCGCCAGCATTTCTAAGGCTGTGAATGGGGTTGCCTGGCTAGTTGAAGAGCAGCAAGAGCTTTTGGTCCTGGCGCCTTTGGGGTGTCAGGAATCCCTGGATGTTCGCAATTGTGTTGCCTTCCTCCGGCTCTACTCGGCGGCCCACGCCAATCGTGTTCCATTTTGGGAGGCTCTAGAAAGAGACAGTGCCAGTGTTTTTAAGGCTGTGAATGGGGTTTGCCTGGCTACTTGAAGAGCAGCAAGAGCTTTTGGTCGTGGCCCCTTTGGGTTGGGAGGAATCTCTGGGCTTTCGCAATTGCTGAGCCTGCCTCCGAGTGTACTCGGCGGCCCAGGCAGATATTATTCGGTCTTGGGAGGCTCTAGAAAGAGACAGTGCCAGTGTTCGTGGGGCTATGAATGGGGTTCGCCTCGCTACTTGAAGAGCAGCAAGAGCTTTTGGTCCTGGCGCCTTTGGGGTGGCAGGAATCCCTGGATGTTCGCAATTGTGTTGCCTTCCTCCGGCTCTACTCGGCGGCCCACGCAAATAGTGTTCTATTTTGGGAGGCTCTAAAAAGAGACAGCGCCAGTGTTTTTAAGGCTGTGAATGGGGTTTGCCTGGCCACTTGAAGAGCAGCAAGAGCTTTTGGTCGTGGCCCCTTTGCGGTGGGAGGAATCCCTGGACGTTCGCAATTGCTGAGCCTGCCTCCGAGTGTACTCGGCGGCCCACGAACATAGTATTGGGCTTTGGGATACACCAGAAAGAGACAGCGCCAGCGTTGGTGGCTCTGTGAATGGGGTTTGCCTGGCTACTTGAAGAGCAGCAAGAGCTTTTGGTCGTGGCCCCTTTGGGTTGGGAGGAATCTCTGGGCTTTCGCAATTGCTGAGCCTGCCTCCGAGTGTACTCGGCGGCCCAGGCAGATATTACTCGGTCTTGGGAGGCTCTAGAAAGAGACAGTGCCAGTGTTCGTGGGGCTATGAATGGGGTTCGCCTCGCTACTTGAAGAGCAGTGAGAGCTTGTGCTCCTGGCCCCTTTGCGGTGGGCGGAATCCCTGGACGTTCGCAATTGCTGAGCCTGCCTCCGAGTGTACTCGGCGGCCCACGCAGATAGTATTGGGCTTTGGGATGCACCAGAAAGAGTCAGCGCCAGCATTTGTAGGGCTGTGAATGGGGTTTCCTGGCTACTTGAAGAGCAGCAAGAGCTTTTGGTCCTGGCGCCTTTGGGGTGTCAGGAATCCCTGGACGTTCGGAATTGCTGAGCCTGCCTCCGAGTGTACTCGGCGGCCCACGAACATAGTATTGGGCTTTGGGATACACCAGAAAGAGACAGCGCCAGCGTTGGTGGCTCTGTGAATGGGGTGTCCTAGCTACTTGAAGAGCAGCAAGAGCTTTTGGTCGTGGCCCCTTTGGGTTGGGAGGAATCTCTGGGCTTTCGCAATTGCTGAGCCTGCCTCCGAGTGTACTCGGCGGCCCAGGCAGATATTATTCAGTCTTGGGAGGCTCTAGAAAGAGACAGTGCCAGTGTTCGTGGGGCTATGAATGGGGTTCGCCTCGCTACTTGAAGAGCAGCAAGAGCTTTTGGTCCTGGCGCCTTTGCTGTGGGAGGAATCCCTGGGCTTTCGCAATTGCTGAGCCTGCCTCCGACTATCCTCAGCGGCCCACGCAAACAGTGTTCTATTTTAGGAGGCTCTAGAAAGAGACAGCAGCAGCGTTGGTGGGGCTGTGAATGGGGTGTCCTGGCTACTTGAAGAGCAGCGAGAGCTTATGGTCCTGGCGCCTTTGGGGTGTCAGGAATCCCTGGACGTTCGGAATTGCTGAGCTGGGCTCCGGGTGTACTCAGCTCCGCAGGAAGATAATATTGGAGTTTGGGAGGCTCTAGAAAGAGACAGCACCAGCGTTGGTGGGGCTGAGAATGGGGTTGTGTGGCTACTTGAAGAGCAGCAAGAGCTTTTGGTCCTGGCCCCTTTGGGGTGGCAGGAATCCCTGGATGTTCGCAATTGTGTTGCCTGCCTCCGGCTCTACTCGGCGGCCCACGCAAATAGCGTTCTATTTTGGGAGGCTCTAGAAAGAGACAGCGCCAGCATTTCTAAGGCTGTGAATGGGGTTGCCTGGCTAGTTGAAGAGCAGCAAGAGCTTTTGGTCCTGGCGCCTTTGGGGTGTCAGGAATCCCTGGATGTTCGCAATTGTGTTGCCTTCCTCCGGCTCTACTCGGCGGCCCACGCCAATCGTGTTCCATTTTGGGAGGCTCTAGAAAGAGACAGTGCCAGTGTTTTTAAGGCTGTGAATGGGGTTTGCCTGGCTACTTGAAGAGCAGCAAGAGCTTTTGGTCGTGGCCCCTTTGGGTTGGGAGGAATCTCTGGGCTTTCGCAATTGCTGAGCCTGCCTCCGAGTGTACTCGGCGGCCCAGGCAGATATTATTCGGTCTTGGGAGGCTCTAGAAAGAGACAGTGCCAGTGTTCGTGGGGCTATGAATGGGGTTCGCCTCGCTACTTGAAGAGCAGCAAGAGCTTTTGGTCCTGGCGCCTTTGGGGTGGCAGGAATCCCTGGATGTTCGCAATTGTGTTGCCTTCCTCCGGCTCTACTCGGCGGCCCACGCAAATAGTGTTCTATTTTGGGAGGCTCTAAAAAGAGACAGCGCCAGTGTTTTTAAGGCTGTGAATGGGGTTTGCCTGGCCACTTGAAGAGCAGCAAGAGCTTTTGGTCGTGGCCCCTTTGCGGTGGGAGGAATCCCTGGACGTTCGCAATTGCTGAGCCTGCCTCCGAGTGTACTCGGCGGCCCACGAACATAGTATTGGGCTTTGGGATACACCAGAAAGAGACAGCGCCAGCGTTGGTGGATCTGTGAATGGGGTTTGCCTGGCTACTTGAAGAGCAGCAAGAGCTTTTGGTCGTGGCCCCTTTGGGTTGGGAGGAATCTCTGGGCTTTCGCAATTGCTGAGCCTGCCTCCGAGTGTACTCGGCGGCCCAGGCAGATATTACTCGGTCTTGGGAGGCTCTAGAAAGAGACAGTGCCAGTGTTCGTGGGGCTATGAATGGGGTTCGCCTCGCTACTTGAAGAGCAGTGAGAGCTTGTGCTCCTGGCCCCTTTGCGGTGGGCGGAATCCCTGGACGTTCGCAATTGCTGAGCCTGCCTCCGAGTGTACTCGGCGGCCCACGCAGATAGTATTGGGCTTTGGGATGCACCAGAAAGAGTCAGCGCCAGCATTTGTAGGGCTGTGAATGGGGTTTCCTGGCTACTTGAAGAGCAGCAAGAGCTTTTGGTCCTGGCGCCTTTGGGGTGTCAGGAATCCCTGGACGTTCGGAATTGCTGAGCTGGGCTCCGGGTGTACTCAGCTCCGCAGGAAGATAATATTGGAGTTTGGGAGGCTCTAGAAAGAGACAGCACCAGCGTTGGTGGGGCTGAGAATGGGGTTGTGTGGCTACTTGAAGAGCAGCAAGAGCTTTTGGTCCTGGCGCCTTTGGGGTGTCAGGAATCCCTGGATGTTCGCAATTGTGTTGCCTTCCTCCGGCTCTACTCGGCGGCCCACGCCAATCGTGTTCCATTTTGGAAGGCTCTAGAAAGAGACAGTGCCAGTGTTTTTAAGGCTGTGAATGGGGTTTGCCTGGCTACTTGAAGAGCAGCAAGAGCTTTTGGTCGTGGCCCCTTTGCGGTGGGAGGAATCCCTGGACGTTCGCAATTGCTGAGCCTGCCTCCGAGTGTACTCGGCGGCCCACGAACATAGTATTGGGCTTTGGGATACACCAGAAAGAGACAGCGCCAGCGTTGGTGGATCTGTGAATGGGGTGTCCTAGCTACTTGAAGAGCAGCAAGAGCTTTTGGTCGTGGCCCCTTTGGGTTGGGTGGAATCTCTGGGCTTTCGCAATTGCTGAGCCTGCCTCCGAGTGTACTCGGCGGCCCAGGCAGATATTATTCGGTCTTGGGAGGCTCTAGAAAGAGACAGTGCCAGTGTTCGTGGGGCTATGAATGGGGTTCGCCTCGCTACTTGAAGAGCAGCAAGAGCTTTTGGTCCTGGCGCCTTTGCTGTGGGAGGAATCCCTGGGCTTTCGCAATTGCTGAGCCGGCCTCCGACTGTCCTCAGCGGTCCACGCAAACAGTGTTCTATTTTAGGAGGCTCTAGAAAGAGACAGCAGCAGCGTTGGTGGGGCTGTGAATGGGGTGTCCTGCCTACTTGAAGAGCAGCAAGAGCTTTTGGTCGTGGCCCCTTTGCGGTGGGAGGAATCCCTGGACGTTCGCAATTCCTGAGCCTTCCTCAGGGTGTCCTCAGCGGCCCACGCAAACAGTGTTCTCTTTTGGGAGGCTCTAGAAAGAGACAGTGCCAGTGTTTTTAAGGCTGTGAATGGGGTTTGCCTGGCTACTTGAAGAGCAGCAAGAGTTTTGGTCGTGGCCCCTTTGGGTTGGGAGGAATCCCTGGACGTTCGCAATTGCTGAGCCTGCCTCCGAGTGTACTCGGCGGCCCATGCAGATAGTATTGGGCTTTGGGATACACCAGAAAGAGACAGCGCCAGCGTTGGTGGCTCTGTGAATGGGGTGTCCTGGCTACTTGAAGAGCAGCAAGAGCTTTTGGTCGTGGCCCCTTTGGGTTGGGAGGAATCTCTGGGCTTTCGCAATTGCTGAGCCTGCCTCCGAGTGTACTCGGCGGCCCAGGCAGATATTATTCGGTCTTGGGAGGCTCTAGAAAGAGACAGTGCCAGTGTTCGTGGGGCTATGAATGGGGTTCGCCTCGCTACTTGAAGAGCAGCAAGAGTTTGTGCTCCTGGCCCCTTTGCGGTGGGCGGAATCCCTGGTCGTTCGCAATTGCTGAGCCTGCCTCCGAGTGTACTCGGCGGCCCACGCAGATAGTATTGGGCTTTGGGATGCACCAGAAAGAGTCAGCGCCAGCATTTGTAGGGCTGTGAATGGGGTTTCCTGGCTACTTGAAGAGCAGCAAGAGCTTTTGGTCCTGGCGCCTTTGGGGTGTCAGGAATCCCTGGACATTCGGAATTGCGGAGCTGGGCTCCGGGTGTACTCAGCTCCGCAGGAAGATAATATTGGAGTTTGGGAGGCTCTAGAAAGAGACAGCAGCAGCGTTGGTGGGGCTGAGAATGGGGTTGTGTGGCTACTTGAAGAGCAGCAAGAGCTTTTGGTCCTGTCCCCTTTGGGGTGGCAGGAATCCCTGGATGTTCGCAATTGTGTTGCCTGCCTCCAGCTCTACTCGGCGGCCCACGCAAATAGTGTTCTATTTTGGGAGGCTCTAGAAAGAGACAGCGCCAGCATTTCTAAGGCTGTGAATGGGGTTGCCTGGCTAGTTGAAGAGCAGCAAGAGCTTTTGGTCCTGGCGCCTTTGGGGTGTCAGGAATCCCTGGATGTTCGCAATTGTGTTGCCTTCCTCCGGCTCTACTCGGCGGCCCACGCCAATCGTGTTCCATTTTGGGAGGCTCTAGAAAGAGACAGTGCCAGTGTTTTTAAGGCTGTGAATGGGGTTTGCCTGGCTACTTGAAGAGCAGCAAGAGCTTTTGGTCGTGGCCCCTTTGCGGTGGGAGGAATCCCTGGACGTTCGCAATTGCTGAGCCTGCCTCCGGGTGTACTCGGCGGCCCATGCAGATAGTATTGGGCTTTGGGATACACCAGAAAGAGACAGCGCCAGTGTTGGTGGCTCTGTGAATGGGGTGTCCTAGCTACTTGAAGAGCATCAAGAGCTTTTGGTCGTGGCCCCTTTGGGTTGGGAGGAATCTCTGGGCTTTCGCAATTGCTGAGCCTGCCTCCGAGTGTACTCGGCGGCCCAGGCAGATATTATTCGGTCTTGGGAGGCTCTAGAAAGAGACAGTGCCAGTGTTCGTGGGGCTATGAATGGGGTTCGCCTCGCTACTTGAAGAGCAGCAAGAGCTTTTGGTCCTGGCGCCTTTGCTGTGGGAGGAATCCCTGGGCTTTCGCAATTGCTGAGCCTGCCTCCGACTATCCTCAGCGGCCCACGCAAACAGTGTTCTATTTTAGGAGGCTCTAGAAAGAGACAGCAGCAGCGTTGGTGGGGCTGTGAATGGGGTGTCCTGGCTACTTGAAGAGCAGCGAGAGCTTATGGTCCTGGCGCCTTTGGGGTGTCAGGAATCCCTGGACGTTCGGAATTGCTGAGCTGGGCTCCGGGTGTACTCAGCTCCGCAGGAAGATAATATTGGAGTTTGGGAGGCTCTAGAAAGAGACAGCACCAGCGTTGGTGGGGCTGAGAATGGGGTTGTGTGGCTACTTGAAGAGCAGCAAGAGCTTTTGGTCCTGGCGCCTTTGGGGTGGCAGGAATCCCTGGATGTTCGCAATTGTGTTGCCTGCCTCCGGCTCTACTCGGCGGCCCACGCAAATAGTGTTCTATTTTGGGAGGCTCTAGAAAGAGACAGCGCCAGCATTTCTAAGGCTGTGAATGGGGTTGCCTGGCTAGTTGAAGAGCAGCAAGAGCTTTTGGTCCTGGCGCCTTTGGGGTGTCAGGAATCCCTGGATGTTCACAATTGTGTTGCCTTCCTCCGGCTCTACTCGGCGGCCCACGCCAATCGTGTTCCATTTTGGGAGGCTCTAGAAAGAGACAGTGCCAGTGTTTTTAAGGCTGTGAATGGGGTTTGCCTGGCTACTTGAAGAGCAGCAAGAGCTTTTGGTCGTGGCCCCTTTGGGTTGGGAGGAATCTCTGGGCTTTCGCAATTGCTGAGCCTGCCTCCGAGTGTACTCGGCGGCCCAGGCAGATATTATTCGGTCTTGGGAGGCTCTAGAAAGAGACAGTGCCAGTGTTCGTGGGGCTATGAATGGGGTTCGCCTCGCTACTTGAAGAGCAGCAAGAGCTTTTGGTCCTGGCGCCTTTGGGGTGGCAGGAATCCCTGGATCTTCGCAATTGTGTTGCCTTCCTCCGGCTCTACTCGGCGGCCCACGCAAATAGTGTTCTATTTTGGGAGGCTCTAAAAAGAGACAGCGCCAGTGTTTTTAAGGCTGTGAATGGGGTTTGCCTGGCCACTTGAAGAGCAGCAAGAGCTTTTGGTCGTGGCCCCTTTGCGGTGGGAGGAATCCCTGGACGTTCGCAATTGCTGAGCCTGCCTCCGAGTGTACTCGGCGGCCCACGAACATAGTATTGGGCTTTGGGATACACCAGAAAGAGACAGCGCCAGCGTTGGTGGATCTGTGAATGGGGTTTGCCTGGCTACTTGAAGAGCAGCAAGAGCTTTTGGTCGTGGCCCCTTTGGGTTGGGAGGAATCTCTGGGCTTTCGCAATTGCTGAGCCTGCCTCCGAGTGTACTCGGCGGCCCAGGCAGATATTATTCGGTCTTGGGAGGCTCTAGAAAGAGACAGTGCCAGTGTTCGTGGGGCTATGAATGGGGTTCGCCTCGCTACTTGAAGAGCAGCAAGAGCTTTTGGTCCTGGCGCCTTTGCTGTGGGAGGAATCCCTGGGCTTTCGCAATTGCTGAGCCTGCCTCTGACTGTCCTCAGCGGCCCACGCAAACAGTGTTCTATTTTAGGAGACTCTAGAAAGAGACAGCAGCAGCGTTGGTGGGGCTGTGAATGGGGTTGCCTGGCTACTTGAAGAGCAGCAAGAGCTTTTGGTCGTGGCCCCTTTGCGGTGGGAGGAATCCCTGGACGTTCGCAATTGCTGAGCCTGCCTCCGAGTGTACTCGGCGGCCCACGAACATAGTATTGGGCTTTGGGATACACCAGAAAGAGACAGCGCCAGCGTTGGTGGATCTGTGAATGGGGTTTGCCTGGCTACTTGAAGAGCAGCAAGAGCTTTTGGTCGTGGCCCCTTTGGGTTGGGAGGAATCTCTGGGCTTTCGCAATTGCTGAGCCTGCCTCCGAGTGTACTCGGCGGCCCAGGCAGATATTATTCGGTCTTGGGAGGCTCTAGAAAGAGACAGTGCCAGTGTTCGTGGGGCTATGAATGGGGTTCGCCTCGCTACTTGAAGAGCAGCAAGAGCTTTTGGTCCTGGCGCCTTTGCTGTGGGAGGAATCCCTGGGCTTTCGCAATTGCTGAGCCTGCCTCCGACTGTCCTCAGCGGCCCACGCAAACAGTGTTCTATTTTAGGAGGCTCTAGAAAGAGACAGCAGCAGCGTTGGTGGGGCTGTGAATGGGGTTGCCTGGCTACTTGAAGAGCAGCAAGAGCTTTTGGTCGTGGCCCCTTTGGGGTGTCAGGAATCCCTGGACGTTCGGAATTGCTGAGCTGGGCTCCGGGTGTACTCAGCTCCGCAGGAAGATAATATTGGAGTTTGGGAGGCTCTAGAAAGAGACAGCACCAGCGTTGGTGGGGCTGAGAATGGGGTTGTGTGGCTACTTGAAGAGCAGCAAGAGCTTTTGGTCCTGGCCCCTTTGGGGTGGCAGGAATCCCTGGATGTTCGCAATTGTGTTGCCTGCCTCCGGCTCTACTCGGCGGCCCACGCAAATAGCGTTCTATTTTGGGAGGCTCTAGAAAGAGACAGCGCCAGCATTTCTAAGGCTGTGAATGGGGTTGCCTGGCTAGTTGAAGAGCAGCAAGAGCTTTTGGTCCTGGCGCCTTTGGGGTGTCAGGAATCCCTGGATGTTCGCAATTGTGTTGCCTTCCTCCGGCTCTACTCGGCGGCCCACGCCAATCGTGTTCCATTTTGGGAGGCTCTAGAAAGAGACAGTGCCAGTGTTTTTAAGGCTGTGAATGGGGTTTGCCTGGCTACTTGAAGAGCAGCAAGAGCTTTTGGTCGTGGCCCCTTTGGGTTGGGAGGAATCTCTGGGCTTTCGCAATTGCTGAGCCTGCCTCCGAGTGTACTCGGCGGCCCAGGCAGATATTATTCGGTCTTGGGAGGCTCTAGAAAGAGACAGTGCCAGTGTTCGTGGGGCTGAGAATGGGGTTGCCTGGCTAGTTGAAGAGCAGCAAGAGCTTTTGGTCCTGGCGCCTTTGGGGTGGGAGGAATCCCTGGATGTTCGCAATTGTGTTGCCTTCCTCCGGCTCTACTCGGCGGCCCACGCAAATAGTGTTCTATTTTGGGAGGCTCTAGAAAGAGACAGCGCCAGTGTTTTTAAGGCTGTGAATGGGGTTTGCCTGGCCACTTGAAGAGCAGCAAGAGCTTTTGGTCGTGGCCCCTTTGCGGTGGGAGGAATCCCTGGACGTTCGCAATTGCTGAGCCTGCCTCCGAGTGTACTCGGCGGCCCACGAACATAGTATTGGGCTTTGGGATACACCAGAAAGAGACAGCGCCAGCGTTGGTGGCTCTGTGAATGGGGTGTCCTAGCTACTTGAAGAGCAGCAAGAGCTTTTGGTCGTGGCCCCTTTGGGTTGGGAGGAATCTCTGGGCTTTCGCAATTGCTGAGCCTGCCTCCGAGTGTACTCGGCGGCCCAGGCAGATATTATTCGGTCTTGGGAGGCTCTAGAAAGAGACAGTGCCAGTGTTCGTGGGGCTATGAATGGGGTTCGCCTCGCTACTTGAAGAGCAGCAAGAGCTTTTGGTCCTGGCGCCTTTGCTGTGGGAGGAATCCCTGGGCTTTCGCAATTGCTGAGCCTGCCTCCGACTGTCCTCAGCGGCCCACGCAAACAGTGTTCTATTTTAGGAGGCTCTAGAAAGAGACAGCAGCAGCGTTGGTGGGGCTGTGAATGGGGTTGCCTGGCTACTTGAAGAGCAGCAAGAGCTTTTGATCGTGGCCCCTTTGCGGTGGGAGGAATCCCTGGACGTTCGCAATTGCTGAGCCTGCCTCCGAGTGTACTCGGCGGCCCACGAACATAGTATTGGGCTTTGGGATACACCAGAAAGAGACAGCGCCAGCGTTGGTGGCTCTGTGAATGGGGTGTCCTAGCTACTTGAAGAGCAGCAAGAGCTTTTGGTCGTGGCCCCTTTGGGTTGGGAGGAATCTCTGGGCTTTCGCAATTGCTGAGCCTGCCTCCGAGTGTACTCGGCGGCCCAGGCAGATATTATTCGGTCTTGGGAGGCTCTAGAAAGAGACAGTGCCAGTGTTCGTGGGGCTATGAATGGGGTTCGCCTCGCTACTTGAAGAGCAGCAAGAGCTTTTGGTCCTGGCGCCTTTGGGGTGGCAGGAATCCCTGGATGTTCGCAATTGTGTTGCCTTCCTCCGGCTCTACTCGGCGGCCCACGCAAATAGTGTTCTATTTTGGGAGGCTCTAGAAAGAGACAGCGCCAGTGTTTTTAAGGCTGTGAATGGCGTTTGCCTGGCCACTTGAAGAGCAGCAAGAGCTTTTGGTCGTGGCCCCTTTGCGGTGGGAGGAATCCCTGGACGTTCGCAATTGCTGAGCCTGCCTCCGAGTGTACTCGGCGGCCCACGAACATAGTATTGGGCTTTGGGATACACCAGAAAGAGACAGCGCCAGCGTTGGTGGATCTGTGAATGGGGTTTGCCTGGCTACTTGAAGAGCAGCAAGAGCTTTTGGTCGTGGCCCTTTTGGGTTGGGAGGAATCTCTGGGCTTTCGCAATTGCTGAGCCTGCCTCCGAGTGTACTCGGCGGCCCAGGCAGATATTATTCGGTCTTGGGAGGCTCTAGAAAGAGACAGTGCCAGTGTTCGTGGGGCTATGAATGGGGTTCGCCTCGCTACTTGAAGAGCAGCAAGAGTTTTTGGTCCTGGCGCCTTTGCTGTGGGAGGAATCCCTGGGCTTTCGCAATTGCTGAGCCTGCCTCCGACTGTCCTCAGCGGCCCACGCAAACAGTGTTCTATTTTAGGAGGCTCTAGAAAGAGACAGCAGCAGCGTTGGTGGGGCTGTGAATGGGGTTGCCTGGCTACTTGAAGAGCAGCAAGAGCTTTTGGTTGTGGCCCCTTTGCGGTGGGAGGAATCCCTGGACGTTCGCAATTGCTGAGCCTGCCTCCGAGTGTACTCGGCGGCCCACGAACATAGTATTGGGCTTTGGGATACACCAGAAAGAGACAGCGCCAGCGTTGGTGGCTCTGTGAATGGGGTGTCCTAGCTACTTGAAGAGCAGCAAGAGCTTTTGGTCGTGGCCCCTTTGGGTTGGGAGGAATCTCTGGGCTTTCGCAATTGCTGAGCCTGCCTCCGAGTGTACTCGGCGGCCCAGGCAGATATTATTCAGTCTTGGGAGGCTCTAGAAAGAGACAGTGCCAGTGTTCGTGGGGCTATGAATGGGGTTCGCCTCGCTACTTGAAGAGCAGCAAGAGCTTTTGGTCCTGGCGCCTTTGCTGTGGGAGGAATCCCTGGGCTTTCGCAATTGCTGAGCCTGCCTCCGACTATCCTCAGCGGCCCACGCAAACAGTGTTCTATTTTAGGAGGCTCTAGAAAGAGACAGCAGCAGCGTTGGTGGGGCTGTGAATGGGGTGTCCTGGCTACTTGAAGAGCAGCGAGAGCTTATGGTCCTGGCGCCTTTGGGGTGTCAGGAATCCCTGGACGTTCGGAATTGCTGAGCTGGGCTCCGGGTGTACTCAGCTCCGCAGGAAGATAATATTGGAGTTTGGGAGGCTCTAGAAAGAGACAGCAGCAGCGTTGGTGGGGCTGAGAATGGGGTTGTGTGGCTACTTGAAGAGCAGCAAGAGCTTTTGGTCCTGGCCCCTTTGGGGTGGCAGGAATCCCTGGATGTTCGCAATTGTGTTGCCTGCCTCCGGCTCTACTCGGCGGCCCACGCAAATAGCGTTCTATTTTGGGAGGCTCTAGAAAGAGACAGCGCCAGCATTTCTAAGGCTGTGAATGGGGTTGCCTGGCTAGTTGAAGAGCAGCAAGAGCTTTTGGTCCTGGCGCCTTTGGGGTGTCAGGAATCCCTGGATGTTCGCAATTGTGTTGCCTTCCTCCGGCTCTACTCGGCGGCCCACGCCAATCGTGTTCCATTTTGGGAGGCTCTAGAAAGAGACAGTGCCAGTGTTTTTAAGGCTGTGAATGGGGTTTGCCTGGCTACTTGAAGAGCAGCAAGAGCTTTTGGTCGTGGCCCCTTTGGGTTGGGAGGAATCTCTGGGCTTTCGCAATTGCTGAGCCTGCCTCCGAGTGTACTCGGCGGCCCAGGCAGATATTATTCGGTCTTGGGAGGCTCTAGAAAGAGACAGTGCCAGTGTTCGTGGGGCTATGAATGGGGTTCGCCTCGCTACTTGAAGAGCAGCAAGAGCTTTTGGTCCTGGCGCCTTTGGGGTGGCAGCAATCCCTGGATGTTCGCAATTGTGTTGCCTTCCTCCGGCTCTACTCGGCGGCCCACGCAAATAGTGTTCTATTTTGGGAGGCTCTAAAAAGAGACAGCGCCAGTGTTTTTAAGGCTGTGAATGGGGTTTGCCTGGCCACTTGAAGAGCAGCAAGAGCTTTTGGTCGTGGCCCCTTTGCGGTGGGAGGAATCCCTGGACGTTCGCAATTGCTGAGCCTGCCTCCGAGTGTACTCGGCGGCCCACGAACATAGTATTGGGCTTTGGGATACACCAGAAAGAGACAGCGCCAGCGTTGGTGGATCTGTGAATGGGGTTTGCCTGGCTACTTGAAGAGCAGCAAGAGCTTTTGGTCGTGGCCCCTTTGGGTTGGGAGGAATCTCTGGGCTTTCGCAATTGCTGAGCCTGCCTCCGAGTGTACTCGGCGGCCCAGGCAGATATTACTCGGTCTTGGGAGGCTCTAGAAAGAGACAGTGCCAGTGTTCGTGGGGCTATGAATGGGGTTCGCCTCGCTACTTGAAGAGCAGTGAGAGCTTGTGCTCCTGGCCCCTTTGCGGTGGGCGGAATCCCTGGACGTTCGCAATTGCTGAGCCTGCCTCCGAGTGTACTCGGCGGCCCACGCAGATAGTATTGGGCTTTGGGATGCACCAGAAAGAGTCAGCGCCAGCATTTGTAGGGCTGTGAATGGGGTTTCCTGGCTACTTGAAGAGCAGCAAGAGCTTTTGGTCCTGGCGCCTTTGGGGTGTCAGGAATCCCTGGACGTTCGGAATTGCTGAGCTGGGCTCCGGGTGTACTCAGCTCCGCAGGAAGATAATATTGGAGTTTGGGAGGCTCTAGAAAGAGACAGCACCAGCGTTGGTGGGGCTGAGAATGGGGTTGTGTGGCTACTTGAAGAGCAGCAAGAGCTTTTGGTCCTGGCGCCTTTGGGGTGTCAGGAATCCCTGGATGTTCGCAATTGTGTTGCCTTCCTCCGGCTCTACTCGGCGGCCCACGCCAATCGTGTTCCATTTTGGAAGGCTCTAGAAAGAGACAGTGCCAGTGTTTTTAAGGCTGTGAATGGGGTTTGCCTGGCTACTTGAAGAGCAGCAAGAGCTTTTGGTCGTGGCCCCTTTGCGGTGGGAGGAATCCCTGGACGTTCGCAATTGCTGAGCCTGCCTCCGAGTGTACTCGGCGGCCCACGAACATAGTATTGGGCTTTGGGATACACCAGAAAGAGACAGCGCCAGCGTTGGTGGCTCTGTGAATGGGGTGTCCTAGCTACTTGAAGAGCAGCAAGAGCTTTTGGTCGTGGCCCCTTTGGGTTGGGTGGAATCTCTGGGCTTTCGCAATTGCTGAGCCTGCCTCCGAGTGTACTCGGCGGCCCAGGCAGATATTATTCGGTCTTGGGAGGCTCTAGAAAGAGACAGTGCCAGTGTTCGTGGGGCTATGAATGGGGTTCGCCTCGCTACTTGAAGAGCAGCAAGAGCTTTTGGTCCTGGCGCCTTTGCTGTGGGAGGAATCCCTGGGCTTTCGCAATTGCTGAGCCGGCCTCCGACTGTCCTCAGCGGTCCACGCAAACAGTGTTCTATTTTAGGAGGCTCTAGAAAGAGACAGCAGCAGCGTTGGTGGGGCTGTGAATGGGGTGTCCTGCCTACTTGAAGAGCAGCAAGAGCTTTTGGTCGTGGCCCCTTTGCGGTGGGAGGAATCCCTGGACGTTCGCAATTCCTGAGCCTTCCTCAGGGTGTCCTCAGCGGCCCACGCAAACAGTGTTCTCTTTTGGGAGGCTCTAGAAAGAGACAGTGCCAGTGTTTTTAAGGCTGTGAATGGGGTTTGCCTGGCTACTTGAAGAGCAGCAAGAGTTTTGGTCGTGGCCCCTTTGGGTTGGGAGGAATCCCTGGACGTTCGCAATTGCTGAGCCTGCCTCCGAGTGTACTCGGCGGCCCATGCAGATAGTATTGGGCTTTGGGATACACCAGAAAGAGACAGCGCCAGCGTTGGTGGCTCTGTGAATGGGGTGTCCTGGCTACTTGAAGAGCAGCAAGAGCTTTTGGTCGTGGCCCCTTTGGGTTGGGAGGAATCTCTGGGCTTTCGCAATTGCTGAGCCTGCCTCCGAGTGTACTCGGCGGCCCAGGCAGATATTATTCGGTCTTGGGAGGCTCTAGAAAGAGACAGTGCCAGTGTTCGTGGGGCTATGAATGGGGTTCGCCTCGCTACTTGAAGAGCAGCAAGAGTTTGTGCTCCTGGCCCCTTTGCGGTGGGCGGAATCCCTGGTCGTTCGCAATTGCTGAGCCTGCCTCCGAGTGTACTCGGCGGCCCACGCAGATAGTATTGGGCTTTGGGATGCACCAGAAAGAGTCAGCGCCAGCATTTGTAGGGCTGTGAATGGGGTTTCCTGGCTACTTGAAGAGCAGCAAGAGCTTTTGGTCCTGGCGCCTTTGGGGTGTCAGGAATCCCTGGACATTCGGAATTGCGGAGCTGGGCTCCGGGTGTACTCAGCTCCGCAGGAAGATAATATTGGAGTTTGGGAGGCTCTAGAAAGAGACAGCAGCAGCGTTGGTGGGGCTGAGAATGGGGTTGTGTGGCTACTTGAAGAGCAGCAAGAGCTTTTGGTCCTGTCCCCTTTGGGGTGGCAGGAATCCCTGGATGTTCGCAATTGTGTTGCCTGCCTCCAGCTCTACTCGGCGGCCCACGCAAATAGTGTTCTATTTTGGGAGGCTCTAGAAAGAGACAGCGCCAGCATTTCTAAGGCTGTGAATGGGGTTGCCTGGCTAGTTGAAGAGCAGCAAGAGCTTTTGGTCCTGGCGCCTTTGGGGTGTCAGGAATCCCTGGATGTTCGCAATTGTGTTGCCTTCCTCCGGCTCTACTCGGCGGCCCACGCCAATCGTGTTCCATTTTGGGAGGCTCTAGAAAGAGACAGTGCCAGTGTTTTTAAGGCTGTGAATGGGGTTTGCCTGGCTACTTGAAGAGCAGCAAGAGCTTTTGGTCGTGGCCCCTTTGCGGTGGGAGGAATCCCTGGACGTTCGCAATTGCTGAGCCTGCCTCCGGGTGTACTCGGCGGCCCATGCAGATAGTATTGGGCTTTGGGATACACCAGAAAGAGACAGCGCCAGTGTTGGTGGCTCTGTGAATGGGGTGTCCTAGCTACTTGAAGAGCATCAAGAGCTTTTGGTCGTGGCCCCTTTGGGTTGGGAGGAATCTCTGGGCTTTCGCAATTGCTGAGCCTGCCTCCGAGTGTACTCGGCGGCCCAGGCAGATATTATTCGGTCTTGGGAGGCTCTAGAAAGAGACAGTGCCAGTGTTCGTGGGGCTATGAATGGGGTTCGCCTCGCTACTTGAAGAGCAGCAAGAGCTTTTGGTCCTGGCGCCTTTGCTGTGGGAGGAATCCCTGGGCTTTCGCAATTGCTGAGCCTGCCTCCGACTATCCTCAGCGGCCCACGCAAACAGTGTTCTATTTTAGGAGGCTCTAGAAAGAGACAGCAGCAGCGTTGGTGGGGCTGTGAATGGGGTGTCCTGGCTACTTGAAGAGCAGCGAGAGCTTATGGTCCTGGCGCCTTTGGGGTGTCAGGAATCCCTGGACGTTCGGAATTGCTGAGCTGGGCTCCGGGTGTACTCAGCTCCGCAGGAAGATAATATTGGAGTTTGGGAGGCTCTAGAAAGAGACAGCACCAGCGTTGGTGGGGCTGAGAATGGGGTTGTGTGGCTACTTGAAGAGCAGCAAGAGCTTTTGGTCCTGGCCCCTTTGGGGTGGCAGGAATCCCTGGATGTTCGCAATTGTGTTGCCTGCCTCCGGCTCTACTCGGCGGCCCACGCAAATAGCGTTCTATTTTGGGAGGCTCTAGAAAGAGACAGCGCCAGCATTTCTAAGGCTGTGAATGGGGTTGCCTGGCTAGTTGAAGAGCAGCAAGAGCTTTTGGTCCTGGCGCCTTTGGGGTGTCAGGAATCCCTGGATGTTCGCAATTGTGTTGCCTTCCTCCGGCTCTACTCGGCGGCCCACGCCAATCGTGTTCCATTTTGGGAGGCTCTAGAAAGAGACAGTGCCAGTGTTTTTAAGGCTGTGAATGGGGTTTGCCTGGCTACTTGAAGAGCAGCAAGAGCTTTTGGTCGTGGCCCCTTTGGGTTGGGAGGAATCTCTGGGCTTTCGCAATTGCTGAGCCTGCCTCCGAGTGTACTCGGCGGCCCAGGCAGATATTATTCGGTCTTGGGAGGCTCTAGAAAGAGACAGTGCCAGTGTTCGTGGGGCTATGAATGGGGTTCGCCTCGCTACTTGAAGAGCAGCAAGAGCTTTTGGTCCTGGCGCCTTTGGGGTGGCAGCAATCCCTGGATGTTCGCAATTGTGTTGCCTTCCTCCGGCTCTACTCGGCGGCCCACGCAAATAGTGTTCTATTTTGGGAGGCTCTAAAAAGAGACAGCGCCAGTGTTTTTAAGGCTGTGAATGGGGTTTGCCTGGCCACTTGAAGAGCAGCAAGAGCTTTTGGTCGTGGCCCCTTTGCGGTGGGAGGAATCCCTGGACGTTCGCAATTGCTGAGCCTGCCTCCGAGTGTACTCGGCGGCCCACGAACATAGTATTGGGCTTTGGGATACACCAGAAAGAGACAGCGCCAGCGTTGGTGGATCTGTGAATGGGGTTTGCCTGGCTACTTGAAGAGCAGCAAGAGCTTTTGGTCGTGGCCCCTTTGGGTTGGGAGGAATCTCTGGGCTTTCGCAATTGCTGAGCCTGCCTCCGAGTGTACTCGGCGGCCCAGGCAGATATTACTCGGTCTTGGGAGGCTCTAGAAAGAGACAGTGCCAGTGTTCGTGGGGCTATGAATGGGGTTCGCCTCGCTACTTGAAGAGCAGTGAGAGCTTGTGCTCCTGGCCCCTTTGCGGTGGGCGGAATCCCTGGACGTTCGCAATTGCTGAGCCTGCCTCCGAGTGTACTCGGCGGCCCACGCAGATAGTATTGGGCTTTGGGATGCACCAGAAAGAGTCAGCGCCAGCATTTGTAGGGCTGTGAATGGGGTTTCCTGGCTACTTGAAGAGCAGCAAGAGCTTTTGGTCCTGGCGCCTTTGGGGTGTCAGGAATCCCTGGACGTTCGGAATTGCTGAGCTGGGCTCCGGGTGTACTCAGCTCCGCAGGAAGATAATATTGGAGTTTGGGAGGCTCTAGAAAGAGACAGCACCAGCGTTGGTGGGGCTGAGAATGGGGTTGTGTGGCTACTTGAAGAGCAGCAAGAGCTTTTGGTCCTGGCGCCTTTGGGGTGTCAGGAATCCCTGGATGTTCGCAATTGTGTTGCCTTCCTCCGGCTCTACTCGGCGGCCCACGCCAATCGTGTTCCATTTTGGAAGGCTCTAGAAAGAGACAGTGCCAGTGTTTTTAAGGCTGTGAATGGGGTTTGCCTGGCTACTTGAAGAGCAGCAAGAGCTTTTGGTCGTGGCCCCTTTGCGGTGGGAGGAATCCCTGGACGTTCGCAATTGCTGAGCCTGCCTCCGAGTGTACTCGGCGGCCCACGAACATAGTATTGGGCTTTGGGATACACCAGAAAGAGACAGCGCCAGCGTTGGTGGCTCTGTGAATGGGGTGTCCTAGCTACTTGAAGAGCAGCAAGAGCTTTTGGTCGTGGCCCCTTTGGGTTGGGTGGAATCTCTGGGCTTTCGCAATTGCTGAGCCTGCCTCCGAGTGTACTCGGCGGCCCAGGCAGATATTATTCGGTCTTGGGAGGCTCTAGAAAGAGACAGTGCCAGTGTTCGTGGGGCTATGAATGGGGTTCGCCTCGCTACTTGAAGAGCAGCAAGAGCTTTTGGTCCTGGCGCCTTTGCTGTGGGAGGAATCCCTGGGCTTTCGCAATTGCTGAGCCGGCCTCCGACTGTCCTCAGCGGTCCACGCAAACAGTGTTCTATTTTAGGAGGCTCTAGAAAGAGACAGCAGCAGCGTTGGTGGGGCTGTGAATGGGGTGTCCTGCCTACTTGAAGAGCAGCAAGAGCTTTTGGTCGTGGCCCCTTTGCGGTGGGAGGAATCCCTGGACGTTCGCAATTCCTGAGCCTTCCTCAGGGTGTCCTCAGCGGCCCACGCAAACAGTGTTCTCTTTTGGGAGGCTCTAGAAAGAGACAGTGCCAGTGTTTTTAAGGCTGTGAATGGGGTTTGCCTGGCTACTTGAAGAGCAGCAAGAGTTTTGGTCGTGGCCCCTTTGGGTTGGGAGGAATCCCTGGACGTTCGCAATTGCTGAGCCTGCCTCCGAGTGTACTCGGCGGCCCATGCAGATAGTATTGGGCTTTGGGATACACCAGAAAGAGACAGCGCCAGCGTTGGTGGCTCTGTGAATGGGGTGTCCTGGCTACTTGAAGAGCAGCAAGAGCTTTTGGTCGTGGCCCCTTTGGGTTGGGAGGAATCTCTGGGCTTTCGCAATTGCTGAGCCTGCCTCCGAGTGTACTCGGCGGCCCAGGCAGATATTATTCGGTCTTGGGAGGCTCTAGAAAGAGACAGTGCCAGTGTTCGTGGGGCTATGAATGGGGTTCGCCTCGCTACTTGAAGAGCAGCAAGAGTTTGTGCTCCTGGCCCCTTTGCGGTGGGCGGAATCCCTGGTCGTTCGCAATTGCTGAGCCTGCCTCCGAGTGTACTCGGCGGCCCACGCAGATAGTATTGGGCTTTGGGATGCACCAGAAAGAGTCAGCGCCAGCATTTGTAGGGCTGTGAATGGGGTTTCCTGGCTACTTGAAGAGCAGCAAGAGCTTTTGGTCCTGGCGCCTTTGGGGTGTCAGGAATCCCTGGACATTCGGAATTGCGGAGCTGGGCTCCGGGTGTACTCAGCTCCGCAGGAAGATAATATTGGAGTTTGGGAGGCTCTAGAAAGAGACAGCAGCAGCGTTGGTGGGGCTGAGAATGGGGTTGTGTGGCTACTTGAAGAGCAGCAAGAGCTTTTGGTCCTGTCCCCTTTGGGGTGGCAGGAATCCCTGGATGTTCGCAATTGTGTTGCCTGCCTCCAGCTCTACTCGGCGGCCCACGCAAATAGTGTTCTATTTTGGGAGGCTCTAGAAAGAGACAGCGCCAGCATTTCTAAGGCTGTGAATGGGGTTGCCTGGCTAGTTGAAGAGCAGCAAGAGCTTTTGGTCCTGGCGCCTTTGGGGTGTCAGGAATCCCTGGATGTTCGCAATTGTGTTGCCTTCCTCCGGCTCTACTCGGCGGCCCACGCCAATCGTGTTCCATTTTGGGAGGCTCTAGAAAGAGACAGTGCCAGTGTTTTTAAGGCTGTGAATGGGGTTTGCCTGGCTACTTGAAGAGCAGCAAGAGCTTTTGGTCGTGGCCCCTTTGCGGTGGGAGGAATCCCTGGACGTTCGCAATTGCTGAGCCTGCCTCCGGGTGTACTCGGCGGCCCATGCAGATAGTATTGGGCTTTGGGATACACCAGAAAGAGACAGCGCCAGTGTTGGTGGCTCTGTGAATGGGGTGTCCTAGCTACTTGAAGAGCATCAAGAGCTTTTGGTCGTGGCCCCTTTGGGTTGGGAGGAATCTCTGGGCTTTCGCAATTGCTGAGCCTGCCTCCGAGTGTACTCGGCGGCCCAGGCAGATATTATTCGGTCTTGGGAGGCTCTAGAAAGAGACAGTGCCAGTGTTCGTGGGGCTATGAATGGGGTTCGCCTCGCTACTTGAAGAGCAGCAAGAGCTTTTGGTCCTGGCGCCTTTGCTGTGGGAGGAATCCCTGGGCTTTCGCAATTGCTGAGCCTGCCTCCGACTATCCTCAGCGGCCCACGCAAACAGTGTTCTATTTTAGGAGGCTCTAGAAAGAGACAGCAGCAGCGTTGGTGGGGCTGTGAATGGGGTGTCCTGGCTACTTGAAGAGCAGCGAGAGCTTATGGTCCTGGCGCCTTTGGGGTGTCAGGAATCCCTGGACGTTCGGAATTGCTGAGCTGGGCTCCGGGTGTACTCAGCTCCGCAGGAAGATAATATTGGAGTTTGGGAGGCTCTAGAAAGAGACAGCACCAGCGTTGGTGGGGCTGAGAATGGGGTTGTGTGGCTACTTGAAGAGCAGCAAGAGCTTTTGGTCCTGGCCCCTTTGGGGTGGCAGGAATCCCTGGATGTTCGCAATTGTGTTGCCTGCCTCCGGCTCTACTCGGCGGCCCAGGCAAATAGTGTTCTATTTTGGGAGGCTCTAGAAAGAGACAGCGCCAGCGTTAGTGGGTCTGTGAATGGGGTTTGCCTGGCTACTTGAAGAGCAGCAAGAGCTTTTGGTCCTGGCGCCTTTGCGGTGGGAGGAATCCCTGGGCTTTCGCAATTCCTGAGCCTTCCTCAGGGTGTCCTCAGCGGCCCACACAAACAGTGTTCTCTTTTGGGAGTCTCTAGAAAGAGACAGTGCCAGTGTTTTTAAGGCTGTGAATGGGGTTTGCCTGGCTACTTGAAGAGCAGCAAGAGTTTTGGTCGTGGCCCCTTTGCGGTGGGAGGAATCCCTGGACGTTCGCAATTGCTGAGCCTGCCTCCGAGTGTACTCGGCGGCCCAGGCAGATAGTATTGGGCTTTGGGATACACCAGAAAGAGACAGCGCCAGCGTTGGTTGCTCTGTGAATGGGGTGTCCTAGCTACTTGAAGAGCAGCAAGAGCTTTTGGTCGTGGCCCCTTTGGGTTGGGAGGAATCTCTGGGCTTTCGCAATTGCTCAGCCTGCCTCCGACTGTCCTCAGCGGTCCACGCAAACAGTGTTCTATTTTAGGAGGCTCTAGAAAGAGACAGCAGCAGCGTTGGTGGGGCTGTGAATTGGGTGTCCTGGCTACTTGAAGAGCAGCGAGAGCTTATGGTCCTGGCGCCTCTGCGGTGGGAGGAATCCCTGGTCGTTCGCAATTGCTGAGCCTGCCACCGGGTGTCCTCGGCGGCCCACGCAGATAGTATTGGGCTTTGGAAGACACTAGAAAGAGACAGCACCAGCGTTGGTAGGGCTGTGAATGGGGTTGCCTGGCTACTTGAAGAGCAGCAAGAGCTTTTGGTCGTGGCCCCTTTGCGGTGGGAGGAATCCCTGGACGTTCGCAATTCCTGAGCCTTCCTCAGGGTGTCCTCAGCGGCCCACACAAACAGTGTTCTCTTTTGGGAGGCTCTAGAAAGAGACAGTGCCAGTGTTTTTAAGGCTGTGAATGGGGTTTGCCTGGCTACTTGAAGAGCAGCAAGAGTTTTGGTCGTGGCCCCTTTGGGGTGGGATGAATCCCTGGACGTTCGCAATTGCTGAGCCTGCCTCCGAGTGTACTCGGCGGCCCACGAACATAGTATTGGGCTTTGGGATACACCAGAAAGAGACAGCGCCAGCGTTGGCGGCTCTGTGAATGGGGTGTCCTGGCTACTTGAAGAGCAGCAAGAGCTTTTGGTCGTGGCCCCTTTGGGTTGGGAGGAATCTCTGGGCTTTCGCAATTGCTGAGCCTGCCTCCGAGTGTACTCGGCGGCCCAGGCAGATATTATTCGGTCTTGGGAGGCTCTAGAAAGAGACAGTGCCAGTGTTCATGGGGCTATGAATGGGGTTCGCCTCGCTACTTGAAGAGCAGCAAGAGTTTGTGCTCCTGGTCCCTTTGCGGTGGGCGGAATCCCTGGTCGTTCGCAATTGCTGAGCCTGCCTCCGAGTGTACTCGGCGGCCCACGCAGATAGTATTGGGCTTTGGGATGCACCAGAAAGAGTCAGCGCCAGCATTTGTAGGGCTGTGAATGGGGTTTCCTGGCTACTTGAAGAGCAGCAAGAGCTTTTGGTCGTGGCGCCTTTGGGGTGTCAGGAATCCCTGGACGTTCGGAATTGCTGAGCTGGGCTCCGGGTGTACTCAGCTCCGCAGGAAGATAATATTGGAGTTTGGGAGGCTCTAGAAAGAGACAGCACCAGCGTTGGTGGGGCTGAGAATGGGGTTGTGTGGCTACTTGAAGAGCAGCAAGAGCTTTTGGTCCTGGCCCCTTTGGGGTGGCAGGAATCCCTGGATGTTCGCAATTGTGTTGCCTTCCTCCGGCTCTACTCGGCGGCCCAGGCAAATAGTGTTCTATTTTGGGAGGCTCTAAAAAGAGACAGCGCCAGTGTTTTTAAGGCTGTGAATGGGGTTTGCCTGGCTACTTGAAGAGCAGCAAGAGCTTTTGGTCGTGGCCCCTTTGCGGTGGGAGGAATCCCTGGACGTTCGCAATTGCTGAGCCTGCCTCCGAGTGTACTCGGCGGCCCAGGCAGATATTATTCGGTCTTGGGAGGCTCTAGAAAGAGACAGTGCCAGTGTTCGTCGGGCTATGAATGAGGTTCGCCTCGCTACTTGAAGAGCAGCAAGAGCTTTTGGTCCTGGCGCCTTTGCTGTGGGAGGAATCCCTGGGCTTTCGCAATTGCTGAGCCTGCCTCCGACTGTCCTCAGCGGCCCACGCAAACAGTGTTCTATTTTAGGAGGCTCTAGAAAGAGACAGCAGCAGCGTTGGTGGGGCTGTGAATGGGGTGTCCTGGCTACTTGAAGAGCAGCGAGAGCTTATGGTCCTGGCGCCTTTGGGGTGTCAGGAATCCCTGGACGTTCGGAATTGCTGAGCTGGGCTCCGGGTGTACTCAGCTCCGCAGGAAGATAATATTGGAGTTTGGGAGGCTCTAGAAAGAGACAGCACCAGCGTTGGTGGGGCTGAGAATGGGGTTGTGTGGCTACTTGAAGAGCAGCAAGAGCTTTTGGTGCTGGCCCCTTTGGGGTGGCAGGAATCCCTGGATGTTCGCAATTGTGTTGCCTGCCTCCGGCTCTACTCGGCGGCCCACGCAAATAGCGTTCTATTTTGGGAGGCTCTAGAAAGAGACAGCGCCAGCATTTCTAAGGCTGTGAATGGGGTTGCCTGGCTAGTTGAAGAGCAGCAAGAGCTTTTGGTCCTGGCGCCTTTGGGGTGTCAGGAATCCCTGGATGTTCGCAATTGTGTTGCCTTCCTCCGGCTCTACTCGGCGGCCCACGCCAATCGTGTTCCATTTTGGGAGGCTCTAGAAAGAGACAGTGCCAGTGTTTTTAAGGCTGTGAATGGGGTTTGCCTGGCTACTTGAAGAGCAGCAAGAGTTTTGGTCGTGGCCCCTTTGCGGTGGGAGGAATCCCTGGACGTTCGCAATTGCTGAGCCTGCCTCCGAGTGTACTCGGCGGCCCATGCAGATAGTATTGGGCTTTGGGATACACCAGAAAGAGACAGCGCCAGCGTTGGTTGCTCTGTGAATGGGGTGTCCTAGCTACTTGAAGAGCAGCAAGAGCTTTTGGTCGTGGCCCCTTTGGGTTGGGAGGAATCTCTGGGCTTTCGCAATTGCTCAGCCTGCCTCCGACTGTCCTCAGCGGTCCACGCAAACAGTGTTCTATTTTAGGAGGCTCTAGAAAGAGACAGCAGCAGCGTTGGTGGGGCTGTGAATGGGGTGTCCTGGCTACTTGAAGAGCAGCAAGAGCTTTTGGTCGTGGCCCCTTTGCGGTGGGAGGAATCCCTGGACGTTCGCAATTCCTGAGCCTTCCTCAGGGTGTCCTCAGCGGCCCACACAAACAGTGTTCTCTTTTGGGAGGCTCTAGAAAGAGACAGTGCCAGTGTTTTTAAGGCTGTGAATGGGGTTTGCCTGGCTACTTGAAGAGCAGCAAGAGTTTTGGTCGTGGCCCCTTTGGGGTGGGAGGAATCCCTGGACGTTCGCAATTGCTGAGCCTGCCTCCGAGTGTACTCGGCGGCCCACGAACATAGTATTGGGCTTTGGGATACACCAGAAAGAGACAGCGCCAGCGTTGGCGGCTCTGTGAATGGGGTGTCCTGGCTACTTGAAGAGCAGCAAGAGCTTTTGGTCGTGGCCCCTTTGGGTTGGGAGGAATCTCTGGGCTTTCGCAATTGCTGAGCCTGCCTCCGAGTGTACTCGGCGGCCCAGGCAGATATTATTCGGTCTTGGGAGGCTCTAGAAAGAGACAGTGCCAGTGTTCATGGGGCTATGAATGGGGTTCGCCTCGCTACTTGAAGAGCAGCAAGAGTTTGTGCTCCTGGTCCCTTTGCGGTGGGCGGAATCCCTGGTCGTTCGCAATTGCTGAGCCTGCCTCCGAGTGTACTCGGCGGCCCACGCAGATAGTATTGGGCTTTGGGATGCACCAGAAAGAGTCAGCGCCAGCATTTGTAGGGCTGTGAATGGGGTTTCCTGGCTACTTGAAGAGCAGCAAGAGCTTTTGGTTCTGGCGCCTTTGGGGTGTCAGGAATCCCTGGACGTTCGGAATTGCTGAGCTGGGCTCCGGGTGTACTCAGCTCCGCAGGAAGATAATATTGGAGTTTGGGAGGCTCTAGAAAGAGACAGCACCAGCGTTGGTGGGGCTGAGAATGGGGTTGTGTGGCTACTTGAAGAGCAGCAAGAGCTTTGGTCCTGGCGCCTTTGGAGTGGCAGGAATCCCTGGATGTTCGCAATTGTGTTGCCTGCCTCCGGCTCTACTCGGCGGCCCAGGCAAATAGTGTTCTATTTTGGGAGGCTCTAAAAAGAGACAGCGCCAGTGTTTTTAAGGCTGTGAATGGGGTTTGCCTGGCCACTTGAAGAGCAGCAAGAGCTTTTGGTCGTGGCCCCTTTGCGGTGGGAGGAATCCCTGGACGTTCGCAATTCCTGAGCCTTCCTCAGGGTGTCCTCAGCGGCCCACACAAACAGTGTTCTCTTTTGGGAGGCTCTAGAAAGAGACAGTGCCAGTGTTTTTAAGGCTGTGAATGGGGTTTGCCTGGCTACTTGAAGAGCAGCAAGAGCTTTTGGTCGTGGCCCCTTTGGGGTGGGAGGAATCCCTGGGCTTTCGCAATTGCTGAGCCTGCCTCCGAGTGTACTCGGCGGCCCACGAACATAGTATTGGGCTTTGGGATACACCAGAAAGAGACAGCGCCAGCGTTGGTGGCTCTGTGAATGGGGTGTCCTGGCTACTTGAAGAGCAGCAAGAGCTTTTGGTCGTGGCCCCTTTGGGTTGGGAGGAATCTCTGGGCTTTCGCAATTGCTGAGCCTGCCTCTGAGTGTACTCGGCGGCCCAGGCAGATATTATTCGCTCTTGGGAGGCTCTAGAAAGAGACAGTGCCAGTGTTCATGGGGCTATGAATGGGGTTCGCCTCGCTACTTGAAGAGCAGTGAGAGCTTGTGCTCCTGGCCCCTTTGCGGTGGGCAGAATCCCTGGTCGTTCGCAATTGCTGAGCCTGCCTCCGAGTGTACTCGGCGGCCCACGCAGATAGTATTGGGCTTTGGGATGCACCAGAAAGAGTCAGCGCCAGCATTTGTAGGGCTGTGAATGGGGTTTCCTGGCTACTTGAAGAGCAGCAAGAGCTTTTGGTCCTGGCGCCTTTGGGGTGTCAGGAATCCCTGGACGTTCGCAATTGCTGAGCTGGGCTCCGGGTGTACTCAGCTCCGCAGGAAGATAATATTGGAGTTTGGGAGGCTCTAGAAAGAGACAGCACCAGCGTTGGTGGGGCTGAGAATGGGGTTGTGTGGCTACTTGAAGAGCAGCAAGAGCTTTTGGTCCTGGCCCCTTTGGGGTGGCAGGAATCCCTGGATGTTCGCAATTGTGTTGCCTTCCTCCGGCTCTACTCGGCGGCCCACGCAAATAGTGTTCTATTTTGGGAGGCTCTAAAAAGAGACAGCGCCAGTGTTTTTAAGGCTGTGAATGGGGTTTGCCTGGCTACTTGAAGAGCAGCAAGAGCTTTTGGTCGTGGCCCCTTTGGGTTGGGAGGAATCTCTGGGCTTTCGCAATTGCTGAGCCTGCCTCCGAGTGTACTCGGCGGCCCATGCAGATAGTATTGGGCTTTGGGATACACCAGAAAGAGACAGCGCCAGCGTTGGTGGCTCTGTGAATGGGGTGTCCTAGCTACTTGAAGAGCAGCAAGAGCTTTTGGTCGTGGCCCCTTTGGGTTGGGAGGAATCTCTGGGCTTTCGCAATTGCTGAGCCTGCCTCCGAGTGTACTCGGCGGCCCAGGCAGATATTATTCGGTCTTGGGAGGCTCTAGAAAGAGACAGTGCCAGTGTTCGTGGGGCTATGAATGGGGTTCGCCTCGCTACTTGAAGAGCAGCAAGAGCTTTTGGTCCTGGCGCCTTTGCTGTGGGAGGAATCCCTGGGCTTTCGCAATTGCTGAGCCTGCCTCCGACTGTCCTCAGCGGCCCACTCAAACAGTGTTCTATTTTAGGAGGCTCTAGAAAGAGACAGCAGCAGCGTTGGTGGGGCTGTGAATGGGGTTGCCTGTCTACTTGAAGAGCAGCAAGAGCTTTTGATCGTGGCCCCTTTGCGGTGGGAGGAATCCCTGGACGTTCGCAATTGCTGAGCCTGCCACCGGGTGTCCTCGGCGGCCCACGCAGATAGTATTGGGTTTTGGAAGACACTAGAAACAGACAGCAGCAGCGTTGGTAGGGCTGTGAATGGGGTTGCCTGGCTACTTGAAGAGCAGCAAGAGCTTTTGGTCGTGGCCCCTTTGGGGTGGGAGGAATCCCTGGACGTTCGCAATTGCTGAGCCTGCCTCCGAGTGTACTCGGCGGCCCACGAACATAGTATTGGGCTTTGGGATACACCAGAAAGAGACAGCGCCAGCGTTGGCGGCTCTGTGAATGGGGTGTCCTGGCTACTTGAAGAGCAGCAAGAGCTTTTGGTCGTGGCCCCTTTGGGTTGGGAGGAATCTCTGGGCTTTCGCAATTGCTGAGCCTGCCTCTGAGTGTACTCGGCGGCCCAGGCAGATATTATTCGGTCTTGGGAGGCTCTAGAAAGAGACAGTGCCAGTGTTCATGGGGCTATGAATGGGGTTCGCCTCGCTACTTGAAGAGCAGTGAGAGCTTGTGCTCCTGGCCCCTTTGCGGTGGGCAGAATCCCTGGTCGTTCGCAATTGCTGAGCCTGCCTCCGAGTGTACTCGGCGGCCCACGCAGATAGTATTGGGCTTTGGGATGCACCAGAAAGAGTCAGCGCCAGCATTTGTAGGGCTGTGAATGGGGTTTCCTGGCTACTTGAAGAGCAGCAAGAGCTTTTGGTCCTGGCGCCTTTGGGGTGTCAGGAATCCCTGGACGTTCGCAATTGCTGAGCTGGGCTCCGGGTGTACTCAGCTCCGCAGGAAGATAATATTGGAGTTTGGGAGGCTCTAGAAAGAGACAGCACCAGCGTTGGTGGGGCTGAGAATGGGGTTGTGTGGCTACTTGAAGAGCAGCAAGAGCTTTTGGTCCTGGCCCCTTTGGGGTGGCAGGAATCCCTGGATGTTCGCAATTGTGTTGCCTTCCTCCGGCTCTACTCGGCGGCCCACGCCAATCGTGTTCCATTTTGGGAGGCTCTAGAAAGAGACAGTGCCAGTGTTTTTAAGGCTGTGAATGGGGTTTGCCTGGCTACTTGAAGAGCAGCAAGAGCTTTTGGTCGTGGCCCCTTTGCGGTGGGAGGAATCCCTGGACGTTCGCAATTGCTGAGCCTGCCTCCGAGTGTACTCGGCGGCCCACGAACATAGTATTGGGCTTTGGGATACACCAGAAAGAGACAGCGCCAGCGTTGGTGGCTCTGTGAATGGGGTGTCCTAGCTACTTGAAGAGCAGCAAGAGCTTTTGGTCGTGGCCCCTTTGGGTTGGGAGGAATCTCTGGGCTTTCGCAATTGCTGAGCCTGCCTCCGAGTGTACTCGGCGGCCCAGGCAGATATTATTCGGTCTTGGGAGGCTCTAGAAAGAGACAGTGTCAGTGTTTGTGGGGCTATGAATGGGGTTCGCCTCGCTACTTGAAGAGCAGCAAGAGCTTTTGGTCCTGGCGCCTTTGCTGTGGGAGGAATCCCTAGGCTTTCGCAATTGCTGAGCCTGCCTCCGACTGTCCTCAGCGGCCCATGCAAACAGTGTTCTATTTTAGGAGGCTCTAGAAAGAGACAGCAGCAGCGTTGGTGGGGCTGTGAATGGGGTGTCCTGGCTACTTGAAGAGCAGCGAGAGCTTATGGTCCTGGCGCCTCTGCGGTGGGAGGAATCCCTGGTCGTTCGCAATTGCTGAGCCTGCCACCGGGTGTCCTCGGCGGCCCACGCAGATAGTATTGGGTTTTGGAAGACACTAGAAAGAGACAGCAGCAGCGTTGGTAGGGCTGTGAATGGGGTTGCCTGGCTACTTGAAGAGCAGCAAGAGCTTTTGGTCGTGGCCCCTTTGGGGTGGGAGGAATCCCTGGACGTTCGCAATTGCTGAGCCTGCCTCCGAGTGTACTCGGCGGCCCACGAACATAGTATTGGGCTTTGGGATACACCAGAAAGAGACAGCGCCAGCGTTGGCGGCTCTGTGAATGGGGTGTCCTGGCTACTTGAAGAGCAGCAAGAGCTTTTGGTCGTGGCCCCTTTGGGTTGGGAGGAATCTCTGGGCTTTCGCAATTGCTGAGCCTGCCTCTGAGTGTACTCGGCGGCCCAGGCAGATATTATTCGGTCTTGGGAGGCTCTAGAAAGAGACAGTGCCAGTGTTCATGGGGCTATGAATGGGGTTCGCCTCGCTACTTGAAGAGCAGTGAGAGCTTGTGCTCCTGGCCCCTTTGCGGTGGGCAGAATCCCTGGTCGTTCGCAATTGCTGAGCCTGCCTCCGAGTGTACTCGGCGGCCCATGCAGATAGTATTGGGCTTTGGGATGCACCAGAAAGAGTCAGCGCCAGCATTTGTAGGGCTGTGAATGGGGTTTCCTGGCTACTTGAAGAGCAGCAAGAGCTTTTGGTCCTGGCGCCTTTGGGGTGTCAGGAATCCCTGGACGTTCGCAATTGCTGAGCTGGGCTCCGGGTGTACTCAGCTCCACAGGAAGATAATATTGGAGTTTGGGAGGCTCTAGAAAGAGACAGCACCAGCGTTGGTGGGGCTGAGAATGGGGTTGTGTGGCTACTTGAAGAGCAGCAAGAGCTTTTGGTCCTGGCCCCTTTGGGGTGGCAGGAATCCCTGGATGTTCGCAATTGTGTTGCCTTCCTCCGGCTCTACTCGGCGGCCCAGGCAAATAGTGTTCTATTTTGGGAGGCTCTAGAAAGAGACAGCGCCAGTGTTTTTAAGGCTGTGAATGGGGTTTGCCTGTCTACTTGAAGAGCAGCAAGAGCTTTTGGTCGTGGCCCCTTTGCGGTGGGAGGAATCCCTGGACGTTCGCAATTGCTGAGCCTGCCTCCGAGTGTACTCGGCGGCCCACGAACATAGTATTGGGCTTTGGGATACACCAGAAAGAGACAGCGCCAGCGTTGGTGGCTCTGTGAATGGGGTGTCCTAGCTACTTGAAGAGCAGCAAGAGCTTTTGGTCGTGGCCCCTTTGGGTTGGGAGGAATCTCTGGGCTTTCGCAATTGCTGAGCCTGCCTCCGAGTGTACTCGGCGGCCCAGGCAGATATTATTCGGTCTTGGGAGGCTCTAGAAAGAGACAGTGCCAGTGTTCGTGGGGCTATGAATGGGGTTCGCCTCGCTACTTGAAGAGCAGCAAGAGCTTTTGGTCCTGGCGCCTTTGCTGTGGGAGGAATCCCTGGGCTTTCGCAATTGCTGAGCCTGCCTCCGACTGTCCTCAGCGGCCCACGCAAACAGTGTTCTATTTTAGGAGGCTCTAGAAAGAGACAGCAGCAGCGTTGGTGGGGCTGTGAATGGGGTGTCCTGGCTACTTGAAGAGCAGCGAGAGCTTATGGTCCTGGCGCCTTTGGGGTGTCAGGAATCCCTGGACGTTCGGAATTGCTGAGCTGGGCTCCGGGTGTACTCAGCTCCGCAGGAAGATAATATTGGAGTTTGGGAGGCTCTAGAAAGAGACAGCACCAGCGTTGGTGGGGCTGAGAATGGGGTTGTGTGGCTAGTTGAAGAGCAGCAAGAGCTTTTGGTCCTGGCCCCTTTGGGGTGGCAGGAATCCCTGGATGTTCGCAATTGTGTTGCCTTCCTCCGGCTCTACTCGGCGGCCCAGGCAAATAGTGTTCTATTTTGGGAGGCTCTAGAAAGAGACAGCGCCAGCGTTAGTGGGTCTGTGAATGGGGTTGTGTGCCTACTTGAAAAGCAGCAAGAGCTTTTGGTCCTGGCGCCTTTCCGGTGGGAGGAATCCCTGGGCTTTCGCAATTCCTGAGCCTTCCTCAGGGTGTCCTCAGCGGCCCACACAAACAGTGTTCTCTTTTGGGAGGCTCTAGAAAGAGACAGTGCCAGTGTTTTTAAGGCTGTGAATGGGGTTTGCCTGGCTACTTGAAGAGCAGCAAGAGTTTTGGTCGTGGCCCCTTTGGGGTGGGATGAATCCCTGGACGTTCGCAATTGCTGAGCCTGCCTCCGAGTGTACTCGGCGGCCCACGAACATAGTATTGGGCTTTGGGATACACCAGAAAGAGACAGCGCCAGCGTTGGTGGCTCTGTGAATGGGGTGTCCTGGCTACTTGAAGAGCAGCAAGAGCTTTTGGTTGTGGCCCCTTTGGGTTGGGAGGAATCTCTGGGCTTTCGCAATTGCTGAGCCTGCCTCTGAGTGTACTCGGCGGCCCAGGCAGATATTATTCGGTCTTGGGAGGCTCTAGAAAGAGACAGTGCCAGTGTTCATGGGGCTATGAATGGGGTTCGCCTCGCTACTTGAAGAGCAGCAAGAGTTTGTGCTCCTGGCCCCTTTGCGGTGGGCGGAATCCCTGGTCGTTCGCAATTGCTGAGCCTGCCTCCGAGTGTACTCGGCGGCCCACGCAGATAGTATTGGGCTTTGGGATGCACCAGAAAGAGTCAGCGCCAGCATTTGTAGGGCTGTGAATGGGGTTTCCTGGCTACTTGAAGAGCAGCAAGAGCTTTTGGTTCTGGCGCCTTTGGGGTGTCAGGAATCCCTGGACGTTCGGAATTGCTGAGCTGGGCTCCGGGTGTACTCAGCTCCGCAGGAAGATAATATTGGAGTTTGGGAGGCTCTAGAAAGAGACAGCACCAGCGTTGGTGGGGCTGAGAATGGGGTTGTGTGGCTACTTGAAGAGCAGCAAGAGCTTTTGGTCCTGGCGCCTTTGGGGTGGCAGGAATCCCTGGATGTTCGCAATTGTGTTGCCTGCCTCCGGCTCTACTCGGCGGCCCAGGCAAATAGTGTTCTATTTTGGGAGGCTCTAAAAAGAGACAGCGCCAGTGTTTTTAAGGCTGTGAATGGGGTTTGCCTGACCACTTGAAGAGCAGCAAGAGCTTTTGGTCGTGGCCCCTTTGCGGTGGGAGGAATCCCTGGGCTTTCGCAATTCCTGACCCTTCCTCAGGGTGTCCTCAGCGGCCCACACAAACAGTGTTCTCTTTTGGGAGGCTCTAGAAAGAGACAGTGCCAGTGTTTTTAAGGCTGTGAATGGGGTTTGCCTGGCTACTTGAAGAGCAGCAAGAGCTTTTGGTCGTGGCCCCTTTGCGGTGGGAGGAATCCCTGGGCTTTCGCAATTGCTGAGCCTGCCTCCGAGTGTACTCCGCGGCCCACGAACATAGTATTGGGCTTTGGGATACACCAGAAAGAGACAGCGCCAGCGTTGGTGGCTCTGTGAATGGGGTGTCCTGGCTACTTGAAGAGCAGCAAGAGCTTTTGGTCGTGGCCCCTTTGGGTTGGGAGGAATCTCTGGGCTTTCGCAATTGCTGAGCCTGTCTCTGAGTGTACTCGGCGGCCCAGGCAGATATTATTCGGTCTTGGGAGGCTCTAGAAAGAGACAGTGCCAGTGTTCATGGGGCTATGAATGGGGTTCGCCTCGCTACTTGAAGAGCAGTGAGAGCTTGTGCTCCTGGCCCCTTTGCGGTGGGCAGAATCCCTGGTCGTTCGCAATTGCTGAGCCTGCCTCCGAGTGTACTCGGCGGCCCACGCAGATAGTATTGGGCTTTGGGATGCACCAGAAAGAGTCAGCGCCAGCATTTGTAGGGCTGTGAATGGGGTTTCCTGGCTACTTGAAGAGCAGCAAGAGCTTTTGGTCCTGGCGCCTTTGGGGTGTCAGGAATCCCTGGACGTTCGCAATTGCTGAGCTGGGCTCCGGGTGTACTCAGCTCCGCAGGAAGATAATATTGGAGTTTGGGAGGCTCTAGAAAGAGACAGCACCAGCGTTGGTGGGGCTGAGAACGGGGTTGTGTGGCTACTTGAAGAGCAGCAAGAGCTTTTGGTCCTGGCCCCTTTGGGGTGGCAGGAATCCCTGGATGTTCGCAATTGTGTTGCCTTCCTCCGGCTCTACTCGGCGGCCCAGGCAAATAGTGTTCTATTTTGGGAGGCTCTAAAAAGAGACAGCGCCAGTGTTTTTAAGGCTGTGAATGGGGTTTGCCTGTCTACTTGAAGAGCAGCAAGAGCTTTTGGTCGTGGCCCCTTTGCGGTGGGAGTTATCCCTGGACGTTCGCAATTGCTGAGCCTGCCTCCGAGTGTACTCGGCGGCCCACGAACATAGTATTGGGCTTTGGGATACACCAGAAAGACACAGCGCCAGCGTTGGTGGCTCTGTGAATGGGGTGTCCTAGCTACTTGAAGAGCAGCAAGAGCTTTTGTTCGTGGCCCCTTTGGGTTGGGAGGAATCTCTGGGCTTTCGCAATTGCTGAGCCTGCCTCCGACTGTCCTCAGCGGTCCACGCAAACAGTGTTCTATTTTAGGAGGCTCTAGAAAGAGACAGCAGCAGCGTTGGTGGGGCTGTGAATGGGGTGTCCTGGCTACTTGAAGAGCAGCGAGAGCTTATGGTCCTGGCGCCTCTGCGGTGGGAGGAATCCCTGGTCGTTCGCAATTGCTGAGCCTGCCACCGGGTGTCCTCGGCGGCCCACGCAGATAGTATTGGGCTTTGGAAGACACTAGAAAGAGACAGCACCAGCGTTGGTAGGGCTGTGAATGGGGTTGCCTGGCTACTTGAAGAGCAGCAAGAGCTTTTGGTCCTGGCCCCTTTGGTTTGGGAGGAATCCCTGGGCTTTCGCAATTGCTGAGCCTGCCTCCAAGTGTACTCGGCGGCCCAGGCAGATATTCTTTGGCTTTGGGAGACGCTAGAAAGGGACAGCACCAGCGTTGCTGGGGCTGTGAATGCGGTGTCCTGGCTACTTGAAGAGCAGAAAGAGCTTTTGATCCCGGCCCCTTAGCGGTGGGAGGAACCTCTGGACGTTCACAATTGCTGAGCCTGCCTCCGGGTGTCCTCAGCGGCCCACGCAAGCACTGTTCTCTTTTGGGAGGCTCTAGAAAGAAACAGCACCAGCGTTGGTGGGTCTGTCAATGGGGTTTGCCTCGCTACTTGAAGAGCAGCAAGAGCTTTTGGTCCTGGCCCCTTTGGGGTGGCAGGAATCCCTGGACGTTCGCAATTGCTGAGCCTGCCTCCGGGTGTACTCGGCGGCCCACGCAGATAGTACTGGGCTTTGGAAGACACTAGAAAGAGACAGCACCAGCGTTGGTAGGGCTGTGAATGGGGTTGCCTGGCTACTTGAAGAGCAGCAAGAGCTTTTGGTCGTGGCCCCTTTGCGGTGGGAGGAATCCCTGGACGTTCGCAATTGCTGAGCCTGCCTCCGAGTGTACTCGGCGGCCCATGCAGATAGTATTGGGCTTTGGGATACACCAGAAAGAGACAGCGCCAGCGTTGGTTGCTCTGTGAATGGGGTGTCCTAGCTACTTGAAGAGCAGCAAGAGCTTTTGGTCGTGGCCCCTTTGGGTTGGGAGGAATCTCTGGGCTTTCGCAATTGCTGAGCCTGCCTCTGAGTGTACTCGGCGGCCCAGGCAGATATTATTCGGTCTTGGGAGGCTCTAGAAAGAGACAGTGCCAGTGTTCATGGGGCTATGAATGGGTTTCGCCTCGCTACTTGAAGAGCAGCAAGAGTTTGTGCTCCTGGCCCCTTTGCGGTGGGCGGAATCCCTGGTCGTTCGCAATTGCTGAGCCTGCGTCCGAGTGTACTCGGCGGCCCACGCAGATAGTATTGGGCTTTGGGATGCACCAGAAAGAGTCAGCGCCAGCATTTGTAGGGCTGTGAATGGGGTTTCCTGGCTACTTGAAGAGCAGCAAGAGCTTTTGGTTCTGGCGCCTTTGGGGTGTCAGGAATCCCTGGAGATTCACAATTGCTGAGCTGGGCTCCGGGTGTACTCAGCTCCGCAGGCAGATAATATTGGAGTTTGGGAGGCTCTAGAAAGAGACACCACCAGCGTTGGTGGGGCTGAGAATGGGGTTGTGTGGCTAGTTGAAGAGCAGCAAGAGCTTTTGGTCCTGGCGCCTTTGGGGTGGCAGGAATCCCTGGATGTTCGCAATTGTGTTGCCTGCCTCCGGCTCTACTCGGCGGCCCACGCAAATAGTGTTCTATTTTGGGAGGCTCTAAAAAGAGACAGCGCCAGTGTTTTTAAGGCTGTGAATGGGGTTTGCCTGGCCACTTGAAGAGCAGCAAGAGCTTTTGGTCGTGGCCCCTTTGCGGTGGGAGGAATCCCTGGACGTTCGCAATTCCTGAGCCTTCCTCAGGGTGTCCTCAGCAGCCCACACAAACAGTGTTCTCTTTTGGGAGGCTGTAGAAAGAGACAGTGCCAGTGTTTTTAAGGCTGTGAATGGGGTTTGCCTGGCTACTTGAAGAGCAGCAAGAGCTTTTGGTCGTGGCCCCTTTGGGGTGGGAGGAATCCCTGGGCTTTCGCAATTGCTGAGCCTGCCTCCGAGTGTACTCGGCGGCCCACGAACATAGTATTGGGCTTTGGGATACACCAGAAAGAGACAGCGCCAGCGTTGGTGGCTCTGTGAATGGGGTGTCCTGGCTACTTGAAGAGCAGCAAGAGCTTTTGGTCGTGGCCCCTTTGGGTTGGGAGGAATCTCTGGGCTTTCGCAATTGCTGAGCCTGCCTCTGAGTGTACTCGGCGGCCCAGGCAGATATTATTCGGTCTTGGGAGGCTCTAGAAAGAGACAGTGCCAGTGTTCGTGGGGCTATGAATGGGGTTCGCCTCGCTACTTGAAGAGCAGTGAGAGCTTGTGCTCCTGGCCCCTTTGCGGTGGGCAGAATCCCTGGTCGTTCGCAATTGCTGAGCCTGCCTCCGAGTGTACTCGGCGGCCCACGCAGATAGTATTGGGCTTTGGGATGCACCAGAAAGAGTCAGCGCCAGCATTTGTAGGGCTGTGAATGGGGTTTCCTGGCTACTTGAAGAGCAGCAAGAGCTTTTGGTCCTGGCGCCTTTGGGGTGTCAGGAATCCCTGGACGTTCGCAATTGCTGAGCTGGGCTCCGGGTGTACTCAGCTCCGCAGGCAGATAATATTGGAGTTTGGGAGGCTCTAGAAAGAGACAGCACCAGCGTTGGTGGGGCTGAGAATGGGGTTGTGTGGCTACTTGAAGAGCAGCAAGAGCTTTTGGTCCTGGCCCCTTTGGGGTGGCAGGAATCCCTGGATGTTCGCAATTGTGTTGCCTTCCTCCGGCTCTACTCGGCGGCCCAGGCAAATAGTGTTCTATTTTGGGAGGCTCTAGAAAGAGACAGCGCCAGCGTTAGTGGGTCTGTGAATGGGGTTGTGTGCCTACTTGAAAAGCAGCAAGAGCTTTTGGTCCTGGCGCCTTTGCGGTGGGAGGAATCCCTGGGCTTTCGCAATTCCTGACCCTTCCTCAGGGTGTCCTCAGCGGCCCACACAAACAGTGTTCTCTTTTGGGAGGCTCTAGAAAGAGACAGTGCCAGTGTTTTTGGGGCTGTGAATGGGGTTTGCCTGGCTACTTGAAGAGCAGCAAGAGTTTTGGTCGTGGCCCCTTTGCGGTGGGAGGAATCCCTGGACGTTCGCAATTGCTGAGCCTGCCTCCGAGTGTACTCGGCGGCCCACGAACATAGTATTGGGCTTTGGGATACACCAGAAAGAGACAGCGCCAGCGTTGGTTGCTCTGTGAATGGGGTGTCCTAGCTACTTGAAGAGCAGCAAGAGCTTTTGGTCGTGGCCCCTTTGGGTTGGGAGGAATCTCTGGGCTTTCGCAATTGCTGAGCCTGCCTCCGACTGTCCTCAGCGGTCCACGCAAACAGTGTTCTATTTTAGGAGGCTCTAGAAAGAGACAGCAGCAGCGTTGGTGGGGCTGTGAATGGGGTGTCCTGGCTACTTGAAGAGCAGCGAGAGCTTATGGTCCTGGCGCCTCTGCGGTGGGAGGAATCCCTGGTCGTTCGCAATTGCTGAGCCTGCCACCGGGTGTCCTCGGCGGCCCACGCAGATAGTATTGGGCTTTGGAAGGCACTAGAAAGAGACAGCACCAGCGTTCGTGGGGCTGTGAATGGGGTTGCCTGGCTACTTGAAGAGCAGCAAGAGCTTTTGGTCGTGGCCCCTTTGCGGTGGGAGGAATCCCTGGACGTTCGCAATTCCTGAGCCTGCCACCGGGTGTCCTCGGCGGCCCACGCAGATATTATTGGGCTTTGGGATACACCAGAAAGAGACAGCGCCAGCGTTGGTGGCTCTGTGAATGGGGTGTCCTAGCTACTTGAAGAGCAGCAAGAGCTTTTGGTCGTGGCCCCTTTGGGTTGGGAGGAATCTCTGGGCTTTCGCAATTGCTGAGCCTGCCTCCGAGTGTACTCGGCGGCCCAGGCAGATATTATTCGGTCTTGGGAGGCTCTAGAAAGAGACAGTGCCAGTGTTCGTGGGGCTATGAATGGGGTTCGCCTCGCTACTTGAAGAGCAGCAAGAGCTTTTGGTCCTGGCGCCTTTGCTGTGGGAGGAATCCCTGGGCTTTCGCAATTGCTGAGCCTGCCTCCGACTATCCTCAGCGGCCCACGCAAACAGTGTTCTATTTTAGGAGGCTCTAGAAAGAGACAGCAGCAGCGTTGGTGGGGCTGTGAATGGGGTGTCCTGGCTACTTGAAGAGCAGCGAGAGCTTATGGTCCTGGCGCCTTTGGGGTGTCAGGAATCCCTGGACGTTCGCACTTGCTGAGCTGGGCTCCGGGTGTACTCAGCTCCGCAGGAAGATAATATTGGAGTTTGGGAGGCTCTAGAAAGAGACAGCACCAGCGTTGGTGGGGCTGAGAATGGGGTTGTGTGGCTAGTTGAAGAGCAGCAAGAGCTTTTGGTCCTGGCCCCTTTAAGGTGGCAGGAATCCCTGGATGTTCGCAATTGTGTTGCCTGCCTCCGGCTCTACTCGGCGGCCCAGGCAAATAGTGTTCTATTTTGGGAGGCTCTAGAAAGAGACAGCGCCAGCATTTCTAAGGCTGTGAATGGGGTTGCCTGGCTACTTGAAGAGCAGCAAGAGCTTTTGGTCCTGGCGCCTTTGGGGTGTCAGGAATCCCTGGATGTTCGCAATTGTGTTGCCTTCCTCCGGCTCTACTCGGCGGCCCACGCCAATCGTGTTCCATTTTGGGAGGCTCTAGAAAGAGACAGTGCCAGTGTTTTTAAGGCTGTGAATGGGGTTTGCCTGGCTACTTGAAGAGCAGCAAGAGCTTTTGGTCGTGGCCCCTTTGGGTTGGGAGGAATCTCTGGGCTTTCGCAATTGCTGAGCCTGCCTCCGAGTGTACTCGGCGGCCCAGGCAGATATTATTCGGTCTTGGGAGGCTCTAGAAAGAGACAGTGCCAGTGTTCGTGGGGCTATGAATGGGGTTCGCCTCGCTACTTGAAGAGCAGCAAGAGCTTTTGGTCCTGGCGCCTTTGCTGTGGGAGGAATCCCTGGGCTTTCGCAATTGCTGAGCCTGCCTCCGACTATCCTCAGCGGCCCACGCAAACAGTGTTCTATTTTAGGAGGCTCTAGAAAGAGACAGCAGCAGCGTTGGTGGGGCTGTGAATGGGGTGTCCTGGCTACTTGAAGAGCAGCGAGAGCTTATGGTCCTGGCGCCTTTGGGGTGTCAGGAATCCCTGGACGTTCGGAATTGCTGAGCTGGGCTCCGGGTGTACTCAGCTCCGCAGGAAGATAATATTGGAGTTTGGGAGGCTCTAGAAAGAGACAGCACCAGCGTTGGTGGGGTTGTGAATGGGGTTGCCTGGCTACTTGAAGAGCAGCAAGAGCTTTTGGTCCTGGCGCCTTTGGGGTGGCAGGAATCCCTGGATGTTCGCAATTGTGTTGCCTGCCTCCGGCTCTACTCGGCGGCCCACACAAAAAATGTTCTCTTTTGGGAGGCTCTAGAAAGAGACAGCACCAGCGTTGGTGGGTCTGTGAATGGGGTTGCCTGGCTACTTGAACAGCAGCAAGAGCTTTTGGTCCTGGCCCCTTTGCGGTGGGAGGAATCCCTGGGCTTTCGCAATTCCTGAGCCTTCCTCAGGGTGTCCTCAGCGGCCCACACAAACAGTGTTCTCTTTTGGGAGGCTCTAGAAAGAGACAGTGCCAGTGTTTTTGGGGCTGTGAATGGGGTTTGCCTGGCTACTTGAAGAGCAGCAAGAGTTTTGGTCGTGGCCCCTTTGCGTTGGGAGGAATCCCTGGACGTTCGCAATTGCTGAGCCTGCCTCCGAGTGTACTCGGCGGCCCATGCAGATAGTATTGGGCTTTGGGATACACCAGAAAGAGACAGCGCCAGCGTAGGTGGCTCTGTGAATGGGGTGTCCTAGCTACTTGAAGAGCAGCAAGAGCTTTTGGTCGTGGCCCCTTTGGGTTGGGAGGAATCTCTGGGCTTTCGCAATTGCTGAGCCTGCCTCCGAGTGTACTCGGCGGCCCAGGCAGATATTATTCGGTCTTGGGAGGCTCTAGAAAGAGACAGCACCAGCGTTGGTGGGGCTGTGAATGGGGTTGTGTGGCTACTTGAAGAGCAGCAAGAGCTTTTGGTCCTGGCGCCTTTGGGGTGTCAGGAATCCCTGGAGATTCACAATTGCTGAGCTGGGCTCCGGGTGTACTCAGCTCCGCAGGCAGATAATATTGGAGTTTGGGAGGCTCTAGAAAGAGACAGCACCAGCGTTGGTGGGGCTGAGAATGGGATTGTGTGGCTACTTGAAGAGCAGCAAGAGCTTTTGGTCCTGGCCCCTTTGGGGTGGCAGGAATCCCTGGATGTTCGCAATTGCTGAGCTGGGCTCCGGGTGTACTCAGCGGCCCACACAAACAGTGTTCTCTTTTGGGAGGCTCTAGAAAGAGACAGTGCCAATGTTTTTAAGGCTGTGAATGGGGTTTGCCTGGCTTTTTGAAGAGCAGCAAGAGTTTTTAGTCGTGGCCCCTTTGCGGTGGGAGGAATCCCTGGACGTTCGCAATTGCTGAGCCTGCCTCCGAGTGTACTCGGCGGCCCATGCAGATAGTATTGGGCTTTGGGATACACCAGAAAGAGACAGCGCCAGCGTTGGTGGCTCTGTGAATGGGGTGTCCTAGCTACTTGAAGAGCAGCAAGAGCTTTTGGTCGTGGCCCCTTTGGGTTGGGAGGACTCTCTGGGCTTTCGCAATTGCTGAGCCTGCCTCCGAGTGTACTCGGCGGCCCAGGCAGATATTATGCGGTCTTGGGAGGCTCAAGAAAGAGACAGTGCCAGTGTTCGTAGGGCTATGAATGGGGTTCGCCTCGCTACTTGAAGAGCAGCGAGAGCTTGTGCTCCTGGCCCCTTTGCGGTGGGCGGAATCCCTGGTCGTTCGCAATTGCTGAGCCTGCCTCCGAGTGTACTCGGCGGCCCAGGCAAATAGTGTTCTATTTTGGGAGGCTCTAGAAAGAGACATCGCCAGCGTTAGTGGGTCTGTGAATGGGGTTGTGTGCCTACTTGAAAAGCAGCAAGAGCTTTTGGTCCTGGCGCCTTTGCGGTGGGAGGAATCCCTGGGCTTTCGCAATTCCTGACCCTTCCTCAGGGTGTCCTCAGCGGCCCACACAAACAGTGTTCTCTTTTGGGAGGCTCTAGAAAGAGACAGTGCCAGTGTTTTTAAGGCTGTGAATTGGGTTTGCCTGGCCACTTGAAGAGCAGCAAGAGCTTTTGGTCCTGGCCCCTTTGCGGTGGGAGGAATCCCTGGACGTTCGCAATTGCTGAGCCTGCCTCCGAGTGTACTCGGCGGCCCATGCAGATAGTATTGGGCTTTGGGATACACCAGAAAGAGACAGCGCCAGCGTTGGTGGCTCTGTGAATGGGGTGTCCTAGCTACTTGAAGAGCAGCAAGAGCTTTTGGTCGTGGCCCCTTTGGGTTGGGAGGAATCTCTGGCCTTTCGCAATTGCTGAGCCTGCCTCCGAGTGTACTCGGCGGCCCAGGCAGATATTATTCGGTCTTGGGAGGCTCTAGAAAGAGACAGTGCCAGTGTTCGTGGGGCTATGAATGGGGTTCGCCTCGCTACTTGAAGAGCAGCAAGAGCTTTTGGTCCTGGCGCCTTTGCTATGGGAGGAATCCCTGGGCTTTCGCAATTGCTGAGCCTGCCTCCGACTGTCCTCAGCGGCCCACGCAAACAATGTTCTATTTTAGGAGGCTCTGTAAAGAGGCAGCAGCAGCGTTGGTGGGGCTGTGAATGGGGTTTCCTGGCTACTTGAAGAGCAGCAAGAGCTTTTGGTCCTGGCGCCTTTGGGGTGTCAGGAATCCCTGGACGTTTGGAATTACTGAGCTGGGCTCCGGGTGTACTCAGCTCCGCAGGAAGATAATATTGGAGTTTGGGAGGCTCTAGAAAGAGACAGCACCAGCGTTGGTGGCTCTGTGAATGGGATTCGCCTCGCTACTTGAAGAGCAGCAAGAGCTTTTTGTCCTGGCCCCTATGGGGTGTCAGGAATCCCTGGACGTTCGGAATTTCTGAGCCTGCCTCCGAGTGTACTCGGCGGCCCACGAACATATATTGGGCTTTGGGATACACCAGAAAGAGACAGCGCCAGCGTAGGTGGCTCTGTGAATGGGGTGTCCTAGCTACTTGAAGAGCAGCAAGAGCTTATGGTCCTGGCGCCTCTGCGGTGGGAGGAATCCCTGGACGTTCGCAATTGCTGAGCCTGCCACCGGGTGTCCTCGGCGGCCCACGCAGATAGTATTGGGTTTTGGAAGACACTAGAAAGAGACAGCAGCAGCGTTGGTAGGGCTGTGAATGGGGTTGCCTGGCTACTTGAAGAGCAGCAAGAGCTTTTGGTCGTGGCCCCTTTGCGGTGGGAGGAATCCCTGGACGTTCGCAATTCCTGAGCCTTCCTCAGGGTGTCCTCAGCGGCCCAACAAACACTGTTCTCTTTTGGGAGGCTCTAGAAAGAGACAGTGCCAGTGTTCGTGGGGCTATGAATGGGGTTCGCCTCGCTACTTGAAGAGCAGCAAGAGCTTTTGGTCCTGGCGCCTTTGCTGTGGGAGGAATCCGTGGGCTTTCGCAATTGCTGAGCCTGCCTCCGACTGTCCTCAGCGGCCCACGCAAACAGTGTTCTATTTTAGGAGGCTCTAGAAAGAGACAGCACCAGCGTTGGTGGGGCTGAGAATGGGGTTGCCTGGCTACTTGAAGAGCAGCAAGAGCTTATGGTCCTGGCGCCTCTGCGGTGGGAGGAATCCCTGGTCGTTCGCAATTGCTGAGCCTGCCACCGGGTGTCCTCGGCGGCCCACGCAGATAGTATTGGGTTTTGGAAGACACTAGAAAGAGACAGCAGCAGCGTTGGTAGGGCTGTGAATGGGGTTGCCTGGCTACTTGAAGAGCAGCAAGAGCTTTTGGTCGTGGCCCCTTTGCGGTGGGAGGAATCCCTGGGCTTTCGCAATTCCTGACCCTTCCTCAGGGTGTCCTCAGCGGCCCACACAAACAGTGTTCTCTTTTGGGAGGATCTAGAAAGAGACAGTGCCAGTGTTTTTAAGGCTGTGAATGGGGTTTGCCTGGCTTCTTGAAGAGCAGCAAGAGTTTTTAGTCGTGGCCCCTTTGCGGTGGGAGGAATCCCTGGACGTTCGCAATTGCTGAGCCTGCCTCCGAGTGTACTCGGCGGCCCACGAACATAGTATTGGGCTTTGGGATACACCAGAAAGAGACAGCGCCAGCGTTGGTGGATCTGTGAATGGGGTGTCCTAGCTACTTGAAGAGCAGCAAGAGCTTTTGGTCGTGGCCCCTTTGGGTTGGGAGGAATCTCTGGGCTTTCGCAATTGCTGAGCCTGCCTCTGAGTGTACTCGGCGGCCCAGGCAGATATTATTCGGCCTTGGGAGGCTCAAGAAAGAGACAGTGCCAGTGTTCGTGGGGCTATGAATGGGGTTCGCCTCGCTACTTGAAGAGCAGCGAGAGCTTGTGCTCCTGGCCCATTTGCGGTGGGCGGAATCCCTGGTCGTTCGCAATTGCTGAGCCTGCCTCCGAGTGTACTCGGCGTCCCAGGCAAATAGTGTTCTATTTTGGGAGGCTCTAGAAAGAGACAGCGCCAGCGTTAGTGGGTCTGTGAATGGGGTTGTGTGCCTACTTGAAAAGCAGCAAGAGCTTTTGGTCCTGCGTCTTTGCGGTGGGAGGAATCCCTGGACGTTCGCAATTCCTGAGCCTTCCTCAGGGTGTCCTCAGCGGCCCACACAAACAGTGTTCTCTTTTGGGAGGATCTAGAAAGAGACAGTGCCAGTGTTTTTGGGGCTGTGAATGGGGTTTGCCTGGCTACTTGAAGAGCAGCAAGAGCTTTTGGTCGTGGCCCCTTTGCGTTGGGAGGAATCCCTGGACGTTCGCAATTGCTGAGCCTGCCTCCGAGTGTACTCGGCGGCCCATGCAGATAGTATTGGGCTTTGGGATACACCAGAAAGAGACAGCGCCAGCGTAGGTGGCTCTGTGAAAGGGGTGTCCTAGCTACTTGAAGAGCAGCAAGAGCTTTTGGTCGTGGCCCCTTTGGGTTGGGAGGAATCTCTGGGCTTTCGCAATTGCTGAGCCTGCCTCCGAGTGTACTCGGCGGCCCAGGCAGATATTATTCGGTCTTGGGAGGCTCTAGAAAGAGACAGTGCCAGTGTTCATGGGGCTATGAATGGGGTTCGCCTCGCTACTTGAAGAGCAGCAAGAGCTTATGGTCCTGGCGCCTCTGCGGTGGGAGGAATCCCTGGTCGTTCGCAATTGCTGAGCCTGCCACCGGGTGTCCTCGGCGGCCCACGCAGATAGTATTGGGTTTTGGAAGACACTAGAAAGAGACAGCAGCAGCGTTGGTAGGGCTGTGAATGGGGTTGCCTGGCTACTTGAAGAGCAGCAAGAGCTTTTGGTCGTGGCCCCTTTGCGGTGGGAGGAATCCCTGGGCTTTCGCAATTCCTGACCCTTCCTCAGGGTTTCCTCAGCGGCCCACACAAACAGTGTTCTCTTTTGGGAGGATCTAGAAAGAGACAGTGCCAGTGTTTTTAAGGCTGTGAATGGGGTTTGCCTGGCTTCTTGAAGAGCAGCAAGAGTTTTTAGTCGTGGCCCCTTTGCGGTGGGAGGAATCCCTGGACGTTCGCAATTGCTGAGCCTGCCTCCGAGTGTACTCGGCGGCCCACGAACATAGTATTGGGCTTTGGGATACACCAGAAAGAGACAGCGCCAGCGTTGGTGGCTCTGTGAATGGGGTGTCCTAGCTACTTGAAGAGCAGCAAGAGCTTTTGGTCGTGGCCCCTTTGGGTTGGGAGGAATCTCTGGGCTTTCGCAATTGCTGAGCCTGCCTCTGAGTGTACTCGGCGGCCCAGGCAGATATTATTCGGCCTTGGGAGGCTCAAGAAAGAGACAGTGCCAGTGTTCGTGGGGCTATGAATGGGGTTCGCCTCGCTACTTGAAGAGCAGCGAGAGCTTGTGCTCCTGGCCCATTTGCGGTGGGCGGAATCCCTGGTCGTTCGCAATTGCTGAGCCTGCCTCCGAGTGTACTCGGCGTCCCAGGCAAATAGTGTTCTATTTTGGGAGGCTCTAGAAAGAGACAGCGCCAGCGTTAGTGGGTCTGTGAATGGGGTTGTGTGCCTACTTGAAAAGCAGCAAGAGCTTTTGGTCCTGTGCCTTTGCGGTGGGAGGAATCCCTGGACGTTCGCAATTCCTGAGCCTTCCTCAGGGTGTCCTCAGCGGCCCACACAAACAGTGTTCTCTTTTGGGAGGATCTAGAAAGAGACAGTGCCAGTGTTTTTGGGGCTGTGAATGGGGTTTGCCTGGCTACTTGAAGAGCAGCAAGAGCTTTTGGTCGTGGCCCCTTTGCGTTGGGAGGAATCCCTGGACGTTCGCAATTGCTGAGCCTGCCTCCGAGTGTACTCGGCGGCCCATGCAGATAGTATTGGGCTTTGGGATACACCAGAAAGAGACAGCGCCAGCGTAGGTGGCTCTGTGAATGGGGTGTCCTAGCTACTTGAAGAGCAGCAAGAGCTTTTGGTCGTGGCCCCTTTGGGTTGGGAGGAATCTCTGGGCTTTCGCAATTGCTGAGCCTGCCTCCGAGTGTACTCGGCGGCCCAGGCAGATATTATTCGGTCTTGGGAGGCTCTAGAAAGAGACAGTGCCAGTGTTCATGGGGCTATGAATGGGGTTCGCCTCGCTACTTGAAGAGCAGCAAGAGCTTTTGGTCCTGGCGCCTTTGCTGTGGGAGGAATCCCTGGGCTTTCGCAATTGCTGAGCCTGCCTCCGACTGTCCTCAGCGGCCCACGCAAACAGTGTTCTATTTTAGGAGGCTCTAGAAAGAGACAGCAGCAGCGTTGGTGGGGCTGTGAATGGGGTGTCCTGGCTACTTGAAGAGCAGCGAGAGCTTATGGTCCTGGCGCCTTTGGGGTGTCAGGAATCCCTGGACGTTCGGAATTGCTGAGCTGGGCTCCGGGTGTACTCAGCTCCGCAGGAAGATAATATTGGAGTTTGGGAGGCTCTAGAAAGAGACAGCACCAGCGTTGGTGGGGCTGAGAATGGGGTTGTGTGGCTACTTGAAGAGCAGCAAGAGCTTTTGGTCCTGGCCCCTTTGGGGTGGCAGGAATCCCTGGATGTTCGCAATTGTGTTGCCTGCCTCCGGCTCTACTCGGCGGCCCACGCAAATAGTGTTCTATTTTGGGAGGCTCTAGAAAGAGACATCGCCAGCGTTAGTGGGTCTGTGAATGGGGTTGTGTGCCTACTTGAAAAGCAGCAAGAGCTTTTGGTCCTGGCGCCTTTGCGGTGGGAGGAATCCCTGGGCTTTCGCAATTCCTGACCCTTCCTCAGGGTGTCCTCAGCGGCCCACACAAACAGTGTTCTCTTTTGGGAGGCTCTAGAAAGAGACAGTGCCTGTGTTTTTAAGGCTGTGAATGGGGTTTGCCTGGCTACTTGAAGAGCAGCAAGAGTTTTGGTCGTGGCCCCTTTGCGGTGGGAGGAATCCCTGGACGTTCGCAATTGCTGAGCCTGCCTCCGAGTGTACTCGGCGGCCCATGCAGATAGTATTGGGCTTTGGGATACACCAGAAAGAGACAGCGCCAGCGTTGGTTGCTCTGTGAATGGGGTGTCCTAGCTACTTGAAGAGCAGCAAGAGCTTTTGGTCGTGGCCCCTTTGGGTTGGGAGGAATCTCTGGGCTTTCGCAATTGCTGAGCCTGCCTCCGACTGTCCTCAGCGGTCCACGCAAACAGTGTTCTATTTTAGGAGGCTCTAGAAAGAGACAGCAGCAGCGTTGGTGGGGCTGTGAATGGGGTGTCCTGGCTACTTGAAGAGCAGCGAGAGCTTATGGTCCTGGCGCCTCTGCGGTGGGAGGAATCCCTGGTCGTTCGCAATTGCTGAGCCTGCCACCGGGTGTCCTCGGCGGCCCACGCAGATAGTATTGGGCTTTGGAAGACACTAGAAAGAGACAGCACCAGCGTTCGTGGGGCTGTGAATGGGGTTGCCTGGCTACTTGAAGAGCAGCAAGAGCTTTTGGTCGTGGCCCCTTTGCGGTGGGAGGAATCCCTGGACGTTCGCAATTCCTGAGCCTGCCACCGGGTGTCCTCGGCGATCCACGCAGATATTATTGGGCTTTTTGATACACCAGAAAGAGACAGCGCCAGCGTTGGTGGCTCTGTGAATGGGGTGTCCTAGCTACTTGAAGAGCAGCAAGAGCTTTTGGTCGTGGCCCCTTTGGGTTGGGAGGAATCTCTGGGCTTTCGCAATTGCTGAGCCTGCCTCCGAGTGTACTCGGCGGCCCAGGCAGATATTATTCGGTCTTGGGAGGCTCTAGAAAGAGACAGTGCCAGTGTTCGTGGGGCTATGAATGGGGTTCGCCTCGCTACTTGAAGAGCAGCAAGAGCTTTTGGTCCTGGCGCCTTTGCTGTGGGAGGAATCCCTGGGCTTTCGCAATTGCTGAGCCTGCCTCCGACTGTCCTCAGCGGCCCACGCAAACAGTGTTCTATTTTAGGAGGCTCTAGAAAGAGACAGCAGCAGCGTTGGTGGGGCTGTGAATGGGGTGTCCTGGCTACTTGAAGAGCAGCGAGAGCTTATGGTCCTGGCGCCTTTGGGGTGTCAGGAATCCCTGGACGTTCGGAATTGCTGAGCTGGGCTCCGGGTGTACTCAGCTCCGCAGGAAGATAATATTGGAGTTTGGGAGGCTCTAGAAAGAGACAGCACCAGCGTTGGTGGGGCTGAGAATGGGGTTGTGTGGCTACTTGAAGAGCAGCAAGAGCTTTTGGTCCTGGCGCCTTTGGGGTGGCAGGAATCCCTGGACGTTCGCAATTGCTGAGCCTGCCTCCGAGTGTACTCGGCGGCCCAGGCAGATATTATTCAGTCTTGGGAGGCTCTAGAAAGAGACAGTGCCAGTGTTCGTGGGGCTATGAATGGGGTTCGCCTCGCTACTTGAAGAGCAGCAAGAGCTTTTTGTCCTGGCGCCTTTGCTGTGGGAGGAATCCCTGGATGTTCGCAATTGCTGAGCCTGCCTCCGAGTGTACTCGGCGGCCCACGAACATAGTATTGGGCTTTGGGATACACCAGAAAGAGACAGCGCCAGCGTTGGTGGCTCTGTGAATGGGGTGTCCTAGCTACTTGAAGAGCAGCAAGAGCTTTTGGTCGTGGCCCCTTTGGGTTGGGAGGAATCTCTGGGCTTTCGCAATTGCTGAGCCTGTTTCCGAGTGTACTCGGCGGCCCAGGCAGATATTATTCGGTCTTGGGAGGCTCTAGAAAGAGACAGTGCCAGTGTTCGTGGGGCTATGAATGGGGTTCGCCTCGCTACTTGAAGAGCAGCAAGAGCTTTTGGTCCTGGCGCCTTTGCTGTGGGAGGAATCCCTGGGCTTTCGCAATTGCTGAGCCTGCCTCCGACTATCCTCAGCGGCCCACGCAAACAGTGTTCTATTTTAGGAGGCTCTAGAAAGAGACAGCAGCAGCGTTGGTGGGGCTGTGAATGGGGTGTCCTGGCTACTTGAAGAGCAGCGAGAGCTTATGGTCCTGGCGCCTTTGGGGTGTCAGGAATCCCTGGACGTTCGCACTTGCTGAGCTGGGCTCCGGGTGTAGTCAGCTCCGCAGGAAGATAATATTGGAGTTTGGGAGGCTCTAGAAAGAGACAGCACCAGCGTTGGTGGGGTTGTGAATGGGGTTGCCTGGCTACTTGAAGAGCAGCAAGAGCTTTTGGTCCTGGCGCCTTTGGGGTGGCAGGAATCCCTGGATGTTCGCAATTGTGTTGCCTGCCTCCGGCTCTACTCGGCGGCCCACACAAACATTGTTCTCTTTTGGGAGGCTCTAGAAAGAGACAGCACCAGCGTTGGTGGGTCTGTGAATGGGGTTGCCTGGCTACTTGAAGAGCAGCAAGAGCTTTTGGTCCTGGCCCCTTTGCGGTGGGAGGAATCCCTGGACGTTCGCAATTGCTGAGCCTGCCTCCGAGTGTACTCGGCGGCCCACGAACATAGTATTGGGCTTTGGGATACACCAGAAAGAGACAGCGCCAGCGTTGGTGGCTCTGTGAATGGGGTGTCCTAGCTACTTGAAGAGCAGCAAGAGCTTTTGGTCGTGGCCCCTTTGGGTTGGGAGGAATCTCTGGGCTTTCGCAATTGCTGAGCCTGCCTCTGAGTGTACTCGGCGGCCCAGGCAGATATTATTCGGTCTTGGGAGGCTCAAGAAAGAGACAGTGCCAGTGTTCGTGGGGCTATGAATGGGGTTCGCCTCGCTACTTGAAGAGCAGCGAGAGCTTGTGCTCCTGGCCCCTTTGCGGTGGGCGGAATCCCTGGTCGTTCGCAATTGCTGAGCCTACCTCCGAGTGTACTTGGCGGCCCAGGCAAATAGTGTTCTATTTTGGGAGGCTCTAGAAAGAGACAGCACCAGCGTTGGTGGGGCTGTGAATGGGGTTGTGTGGCTACTTGAAGAGCAGCAAGAGCTTTTGGTCCTGGCGCCTTTGGGGTGTCAGGAATCCCTGGAGATTCACAATTGCTGAGATGGGCTCCGGGTGTACTCAGCTCCGCAGGAAGATAATATTGGAGTTTGGGAGGCTCTAGAAAGAGACAGCAGCAGCGTTGGTGGGGCTGAGAATGGGGTTGTGTGGCTACTTGAAGAGCAGCAAGAGCTTTTGGTCCTGTCCCCTTTGGGGTGGCAGGAATCCCTGGATGTTCGCAATTGCTGAGCTGGGCTCCGGGTGTACTCAGCGGCCCACACAAACAGTGTTCTCTTTTGGGAGGCTCTAGAAAGAGACAGTGCCAATGTTTTTAAGGCTGTGAATGGGGTTTGCCTGGCTACTTGAAGAGCAGCAAGAGTTTTTAGTCGTGGCCCCTTTGCGGTGGGAGGAATCCCTGGACGTTCGCAATTGCTGAGCCTGCCTCCGAGTGTACTCGGCGGCCCACGAACATAGTATTGGGCTTTGGGATACACCAGAAAGAGACAGCGCCAGCGTTGGTGGCTCTGTGAATGGGGTGTCCTAGCTACTTGAAGAGCAGCAAGAGCTTTTGGTCGTGGCCCCTTTGGGTTGGGAGGACTCTCTGGGCTTTCGCAATTGCTGAGCCTGCCTCCGAGTGTACTCGGCGGCCCAGGCAGATATTATGCAGTCTTGGGAGGCTCAAGAAAGAGACAGTGCCAGTGTTCGTGGGGCTATGAATGGGGTTCGCCTCGCTACTTGAAGAGCAGCGAGAGCTTGTGCTCCTGGCCCTTTTGCGGTGGGCGGAATCCCTGGTCGTTGGCAATTGCTGAGCCTGCCTCCGAGTGTACTCGGCGGCCCAGGCAAATAGTGTTCTATTTTGGGAGGCTCTAGAAAGAGACATCGCCAGCGTTAGTGGGTCTGTGAATGGGGTTGTGTGCCTACTTGAAAAGCAGCAAGATCTTTTGGTCCTGGCGCCTTTGCGGTGGGAGGAATCCAAGGGCTTTCGCAATTCCTGACCCTTCCTCAGGGTGTCCTCAGCGGCCCACACAAACAGTGTTCTCTTTTGGGAGGCTCTAGAAAGAGACAGTGCCAGTGTTTTTAAGGCTGTGAATTGGGTTTGCCTGGCCACTTGAAGAGCTGCAAGAGCTTTTGGTCGTGGCCCCTTTGCGGTGGGAGGAATCCCTGGACGTTCGCAATTCCTGAGCCTGCCTCCGAGTGTACTCGGCGGCCCACGAACATAGTATTGGGCTTTGGGATACACCAGAAAGAGACAGCGCCAGCGTTGGTGGCTCTGTGAATGGGGTGTCCTAGCTACTTGAAGAGCAGCAAGAGCTTTTGGTCGTGGCCCCTTTGGGTTGGGAGGAATCTCTGGGCTTTCGCAATTGCTGAGCCTGCCTCCGAGTGTACTCGGCGGCCCAGGCAGATATTATTCGGTCTTGGGAGGCTCTAGAAAGAGACAGTGCCAGTGTTCGTGGGGCTATGAATGGGGTTCGCCTCGCTACTTGAAGAGCAGCAAGAGCTTTTGGTCCTGGCGCCTTTGCTATGGGAGGAATCCCTGGGCTTTCGCAATTGCTGAGCCTGCCTCCGACTGTCCTCAGCGGCCCACGCAAACAGTGTTCTATTTTAGGAGGCTCTGTAAAGAGGCAGCAGCAGCGTTGGTGGGGCTGTGAATGGGGTTTGCCTGGCTACTTGAAGAGCAGCAAGAGCTTTTGGTCCTGGCCCCTTTGGGTTGGGAGGAATCCCTGGGCTTTCGCAATTGCTGAGCCTGCCTCCAAGTGTACTCGGCGGCCCAGGCAGATATTCTTTGGCTTTGGGAGACGCTAGAAAGGGACAGCACCAGCGTTGCTGGGGCTGTGAATGCGGTGTCCTGGCTACTTGAAGAGCAGAAAGAGCTTTTGATCCCGGCCCCTTAGCGGTGGGAGGAACCTCTGGACGTTCACAATTGCTGAGCCTGCCTCCGGGTGTCCTCAGCGGCCCACGCAAGCACTGTTCTCTTTTGGGAGGCTCTAGAAAGAAACAGCACCAGCGTTGGTGGGTCTGTCAATGGGGTTTGCCTCGCTACTTGAAGAGCAGCAAGAGCTTTTGGTCCTGGCCCCTTTGGGGTGGCAGGAATCCCTGGACGTTCGCAATTGCTGAGCCTGCCTCCGGGTGTACTCGGCGGCCCACGCAGATAGTACTGGGCTTTGGAAGACACTAGAAAGAGACAGCAGCAGCGTTGGTAGGGCTGTGAATGGGGTTGCCTGGCTACTTGAAGAGCAGCAAGAGCTTTTGGTCGTGGCCCCTTTGCGGTGGGAGGAATCCCTGGACGTTCGCAATTGCTGAGCCTGCCTCCGAGTGTACTCGGCGGCCCATGCAGATAGTATTGGGCTTTGGGATACACCAGAAAGAGACAGCGCCAGCGTTGGTTGCTCTGTGAATGGGGTGTCCTAGCTACTTGAAGAGCAGCAAGAGCTTTTGGTCGTGGCCCCTTTGGGTTGGGAGGAATCTCTGGGCTTTCGCAATTGCTGAGCCTGCCTCTGAGTGTACTCGGCGGCCCAGGCAGATATTATTCGGTCTTGGGAGGCTCTAGAAAGAGACAGTGCCAGTGTTCATGGGGCTATGAATGGGTTTCGCCTCGCTACTTGAAGAGCAGCAAGAGTTTGTGCTCCTGGCCCCTTTGCGGTGGGCGGAATCCCTGGTCGTTCGCAATTGCTGAGCCTGCGTCCGAGTGTACTCGGCGGCCCACGCAGATAGTATTGGGCTTTGGGATGCACCAGAAAGAGTCAGCGCCAGCATTTGTAGGGCTGTGAATGGGGTTTCCTGGCTACTTGAAGAGCAGCAAGAGCTTTTGGTTCTGGCGCCTTTGGGGTGTCAGGAATCCCTGGAGATTCACAATTGCTGAGCTGGGCTCCGGGTGTACTCAGCTCCGCAGGCAGATAATATTGGAGTTTGGGAGGCTCTAGAAAGAGACACCACCAGCGTTGGTGGGGCTGAGAATGGGGTTGTGTGGCTACTTGAAGAGCAGCAAGAGCTTTTGGTCCTGGCGCCTTTGGGGTGGCAGGAATCCCTGGATGTTCGCAATTGTGTTGCCTGCCTCCGGCTCTACTCGGCGGCCCACGCAAATAGTGTTCTATTTTGGGAGGCTCTAAAAAGAGACAGCGCCAGTGTTTTTAAGGCTGTGAATGGGGTTTGCCTGGCCACTTGAAGAGCAGCAAGAGCTTTTGGTCGTGGCCCCTTTGCGGTGGGAGGAATCCCTGGACGTTCGCAATTCCTGAGCCTTCCTCAGGGTGTCCTCAGCAGCCCACACAAACAGTGTTCTCTTTTGGGAGGCTGTAGAAAGAGACAGTGCCAGTGTTTTTAAGGCTGTGAATGGGGTTTGCCTGGCTACTTGAAGAGCAGCAAGAGCTTTTGGTCGTGGCCCCTTTGGGGTGGGAGGAATCCCTGGGCTTTCGCAATTGCTGAGCCTGCCTCCGAGTGTACTCGGCGGCCCACGAAGATAGTATTGGGCTTTGGGATACACCAGAAAGAGACAGCGCCAGCGTTGGTGGCTCTGTGAATGGGGTGTCCTGGCTACTTGAAGAGCAGCAAGAGCTTTTGGTCGTGGCCCCTTTGGGTTGGGAGGAATCTCTGGGCTTTCGCAATTGCTGAGCCTGCCTCTGAGTGTACTCGGCGGCCCAGGCAGATATTATTCGGTCTTGGGAGGCTCTAGAAAGAGACAGTGCCAGTGTTCGTGGGGCTATGAATGGGGTTCGCCTCGCTACTTGAAGAGCAGTGAGAGCTTGTGCTCCTGGCCCCTTTGCGGTGGGCAGAATCCCTGGTCGTTCGCAATTGCTGAGCCTGCCTCCGAGTGTACTCGGCGGCCCACGCAGATAGTATTGGGCTTTGGGATGCACCAGAAAGAGTCAGCGCCAGCATTTGTAGGGCTGTGAATGGGGTTTCCTGGCTACTTGAAGAGCAGCAAGAGCTTTTGGTCCTGGCGCCTTTGGGGTGTCAGGAATCCCTGGACGTTCGCAATTGCTGAGCTGGGCTCCAGGTGTACTCAGCTCCGCAGGCAGATAATATTGGAGTTTGGGAGGCTCTAGAAAGAGACAGCACCAGCGTTGGTGGGGCTGAGAATGGGGTTGTGTGGCTACTTGAAGAGCAGCAAGAGCTTTTGGTCCTGGCCCCTTTGGGGTGGCAGGAATCCCTGGATGTTCGCAATTGTGTTGCCTTCCTCCGGCTCTACTCGGCGGCCCAGGCAAATAGTGTTCTATTTTGGGAGGCTCTAGAAAGAGACAGCGCCAGCGTTAGTGGGTCTGTGAATGGGGTTGTGTGCCTACTTGAAAAGCAGCAAGAGCTTTTGGTCCTGGCGCCTTTGCGGTGGGAGGAATCCCTGGGCTTTCGCAATTCCTGAGCCTTCCTCAGGGTGTCCTCAGCGGCCCACACAAACAGTGTTCTCTTTTGGGAGGATCTAGAAAGAGACAGTGCCAGTGTTTTTGGGGCTGTGAATGGGGTTTGCCTGGCTACTTGAAGAGCAGCAAGAGTTTTGGTCGTGGCCCCTTTGCGGTGGGAGGAATCCCTGGACGTTCGCAATTGCTGAGCCTGCCTCCGAGTGTACTCGGCGGCCCACGAACATAGTATTGGGCTTTGGGATACACCAGAAAGAGACAGCGCCAGCGTAGGTGGCTCTGTGAATGGGGTGTCCTAGCTACTTGAAGAGCAGCAAGAGCTTTTGGTCGTGGCCCCTTTGGGTTGGGAGGAATCTCTGGGCTTTCGCAATTGCTGAGCCTGTTTCCGAGTGTACTCGGCGGCCCAGGCAGATATTATTCGGTCTTGGGAGGCTCTAGAAAGAGACAGTGCCAGTGTTCGTGGGGCTATGAATGGGGTTCGCCTCGCTACTTGAAGAGCAGCAAGAGCTTTTGGTCCTGGCGCCTTTGCTATGGGAGGAATCCCTGGGCTTTCGCAATTGCTGAGCCTGCCTCCGACTGTCCTCAGCGGCCCACGCAAACAGTGTTCTATTTTAGGAGGCTCTGTAAAGAGGCAGCAGCAGCGTTGGTGGGGCTGTGAATGGGGTTTGCCTGGCTACTTGAAGAGCAGCAAGAGCTTTTGGTCCTGGCCCCTTTGGGTTGGGAGGAATCCCTGGGCTTTCGCAATTGCTGAGCCTGCCTCCAAGTGTACTCGGCGGCCCAGGCAGATATTCTTTGGCTTTGGGAGACGCTAGAAAGGGACAGCACCAGCGTTGCTGGGGCTGTGAATGCGGTGTCCTGGCTACTTGAAGAGCAGAAAGAGCTTTTGATCCCGGCCCCTTAGCGGTGGGAGGAACCTCTGGACGTTCACAATTGCTGAGCCTGCCTCCGGGTGTCCTCAGCGGCCCACGCAAGCACTGTTCTCTTTTGGGAGGCTCTAGAAAGAAACAGCACCAGCGTTGGTGGGTCTGTCAATGGGGTTTGCCTCGCTACTTGAAGAGCAGCAAGAGCTTTTGGTCCTGGCCCCTTTGGGGTGGCAGGAATCCCTGGACGTTCGCAATTGCTGAGCCTGCCTCCGGGTGTACTCGGCGGCCCACGCAGATAGTACTGGGCTTTGGAAGACACTAGAAAGAGACAGCAGCAGCGTTGGTAGGGCTGTGAATGGGGTTGCCTGGCTACTTGAAGAGCAGCAAGAGCTTTTGGTCGTGGCCCCTTTGCGGTGGGAGGAATCCCTGGACGTTCGCAATTGCTGAGCCTGCCTCCGAGTGTACTCGGCGGCCCATGCAGATAGTATTGGGCTTTGGGATACACCAGAAAGAGACAGCGCCAGCGTTGGTTGCTCTGTGAATGGGGTGTCCTAGCTACTTGAAGAGCAGCAAGAGCTTTTGGTCGTGGCCCCTTTGGGTTGGGAGGAATCTCTGGGCTTTCGCAATTGCTGAGCCTGCCTCTGAGTGTACTCGGCGGCCCAGGCAGATATTATTCGGTCTTGGGAGGCTCTAGAAAGAGACAGTGCCAGTGTTCATGGGGCTATGAATGGGTTTCGCCTCGCTACTTGAAGAGCAGCAAGAGTTTGTGCTCCTGGCCCCTTTGCGGTGGGCGGAATCCCTGGTCGTTCGCAATTGCTGAGCCTGCGTCCGAGTGTACTCGGCGGCCCACGCAGATAGTATTGGGCTTTGGGATGCACCAGAAAGAGTCAGCGCCAGCATTTGTAGGGCTGTGAATGGGGTTTCCTGGCTACTTGAAGAGCAGCAAGAGCTTTTGGTTCTGGCGCCTTTGGGGTGTCAGGAATCCCTGGAGATTCACAATTGCTGAGCTGGGCTCCGGGTGTACTCAGCTCCGCAGGCAGATAATATTGGAGTTTGGGAGGCTCTAGAAAGAGACACCACCAGCGTTGGTGGGGCTGAGAATGGGGTTGTGTGGCTACTTGAAGAGCAGCAAGAGCTTTTGGTCCTGGCGCCTTTGGGGTGGCAGGAATCCCTGGATGTTCGCAATTGTGTTGCCTGCCTCCGGCTCTACTCGGCGGCCCACGCAAATAGTGTTCTATTTTGGGAGGCTCTAAAAAGAGACAGCGCCAGTGTTTTTAAGGCTGTGAATGGGGTTTGCCTGGCCACTTGAAGAGCAGCAAGAGCTTTTGGTCGTGGCCCCTTTGCGGTGGGAGGAATCCCTGGACGTTCGCAATTCCTGAGCCTTCCTCAGGGTGTCCTCAGCAGCCCACACAAACAGTGTTCTCTTTTGGGAGGCTGTAGAAAGAGACAGTGCCAGTGTTTTTAAGGCTGTGAATGGGGTTTGCCTGGCTACTTGAAGAGCAGCAAGAGCTTTTGGTCGTGGCCCCTTTGGGGTGGGAGGAATCCCTGGGCTTTCGCAATTGCTGAGCCTGCCTCCGAGTGTACTCGGCGGCCCACGAAGATAGTATTGGGCTTTGGGATACACCAGAAAGAGACAGCGCCAGCGTTGGTGGCTCTGTGAATGGGGTGTCCTGGCTACTTGAAGAGCAGCAAGAGCTTTTGGTCGTGGCCCCTTTGGGTTGGGAGGAATCTCTGGGCTTTCGCAATTGCTGAGCCTGCCTCTGAGTGTACTCGGCGGCCCAGGCAGATATTATTCGGTCTTGGGAGGCTCTAGAAAGAGACAGTGCCAGTGTTCGTGGGGCTATGAATGGGGTTCGCCTCGCTACTTGAAGAGCAGTGAGAGCTTGTGCTCCTGGCCCCTTTGCGGTGGGCAGAATCCCTGGTCGTTCGCAATTGCTGAGCCTGCCTCCGAGTGTACTCGGCGGCCCACGCAGATAGTATTGGGCTTTGGGATGCACCAGAAAGAGTCAGCGCCAGCATTTGTAGGGCTGTGAATGGGGTTTCCTGGCTACTTGAAGAGCAGCAAGAGCTTTTGGTCCTGGCGCCTTTGGGGTGTCAGGAATCCCTGGACGTTCGCAATTGCTGAGCTGGGCTCCAGGTGTACTCAGCTCCGCAGGCAGATAATATTGGAGTTTGGGAGGCTCTAGAAAGAGACAGCACCAGCGTTGGTGGGGCTGAGAATGGGGTTGTGTGGCTACTTGAAGAGCAGCAAGAGCTTTTGGTCCTGGCCCCTTTGGGGTGGCAGGAATCCCTGGATGTTCGCAATTGTGTTGCCTTCCTCCGGCTCTACTCGGCGGCCCAGGCAAATAGTGTTCTATTTTGGGAGGCTCTAGAAAGAGACAGCGCCAGCGTTAGTGGGTCTGTGAATGGGGTTGTGTGCCTACTTGAAAAGCAGCAAGAGCTTTTGGTCCTGGCGCCTTTGCGGTGGGAGGAATCCCTGGGCTTTCGCAATTCCTGACCCTTCCTCAGGGTGTCCTCAGCGGCCCACACAAACAGTGTTCTCTTTTGGGAGGCTCTAGAAAGAGACAGTGCCAGTGTTTTTGGGGCTGTGAATGGGGTTTGCCTGGCTACTTGAAGAGCAGCAAGAGTTTTGGTCGTGGCCCCTTTGCGGTGGGAGGAATCCCTGGACGTTCGCAATTGCTGAGCCTGCCTCCGAGTGTACTCGGCGGCCCACGAACATAGTATTGGGCTTTGGGATACACCAGAAAGAGACAGCGCCAGCGTTGGTGGCTCTGTGAATGGGGTGTCCTAGCTACTTGAAGAGCAGCAAGAGCTTTTGGTCGTGGCCCCTTTGGGTTGGGAGGAATCTCTGGGCTTTCGCAATTGCTGAGCCTGTTTCCGAGTGTACTCGGCGGCCCAGGCAGATATTATTCGGTCTTGGGAGGCTCTAGAAAGAGACAGTGCCAGTGTTCGTGGGGCTATGAATGGGGTTCGCCTCGCTACTTGAAGAGCAGCAAGAGCTTTTGGTCCTGGCGCCTTTGCTGTGGGAGGAATCCCTGGGCTTTCGCAATTGCTGAGCCTGCCTCCGACTATCCTCAGCGGCCCACGCAAACAGTGTTCTATTTTAGGAGGCTCTAGAAAGAGACAGCAGCAGCGTTGGTGGGGCTGTGAATGGGGTGTCCTGGCTACTTGAAGAGCAGCGAGAGCTTATGGTCCTGGCGCCTTTGGGGTGTCAGGAATCCCTGGACGTTCGCACTTGCTGAGCTGGGCTCCGGGTGTACTCAGCTCCGCAGGAAGATAATATTGGAGTTTGGGAGGCTCTAGAAAGAGACAGCACCAGCGTTGGTGGGGCTGAGAATGGGGTTGTGTGGCTAGTTGAAGAGCAGCAAGAGCTTTTGGTCCTGGCCCCTTTAAGGTGGCAGGAATCCCTGGATGTTCGCAATTGTGTTGCCTGCCTCCGGCTCTACTCGGCGGCCCAGGCAAATAGTGTTCTATTTTGGGAGGCTCTAGAAAGAGACAGCGCCAGCATTTCTAAGGCTGTGAATGGGGTTGCCTGGCTACTTGAAGAGCAGCAAGAGCTTTTGGTCCTGGCGCCTTTGGGGTGTCAGGAATCCCTGGATGTTCGCAATTGTGTTGCCTGCCTCCGGCTCTACTCGGCGGCCCAGGCAAATAGTGTTCTATTTTGGGAGGCTCTAGAAAGAGACAGTGCCAGTGTTTTTAAGGCTGTGAATGGGGTTTGCCTGGCTACTTGAAGAGCAGCAAGAGCTTTTGGTCGTGGCCCCTTTGGGTTGGGAGGAATCTCTGGGCTTTCGCAATTGCTGAGCCTGCCTCCGAGTGTACTCGGCGGCCCAGGCAGATATTATTCGGTCTTGGGAGGCTCTAGAAAGAGACAGTGCCAGTGTTCGTGGGGCTATGAATGGGGTTCGCCTCGCTACTTGAAGAGCAGCAAGAGCTTTTGGTCCTGGCGCCTTTGCTGTGGGAGGAATCCCTGGGCTTTCGCAATTGCTGAGCCTGCCTCCGACTATCCTCAGCGGCCCACGCAAACAGTGTTCTATTTTAGGAGGCTCTAGAAAGAGACAGCAGCAGCGTTGGTGGGGCTGTGAATGGGGTGTCCTGGCTACTTGAAGAGCAGCGAGAGCTTATGGTCCTGGCGCCTTTGGGGTGTCAGGAATCCCTGGACGTTCGGAATTGCTGAGCTGGGCTCCGGGTGTACTCAGCTCCGCAGGAAGATAATATTGGAGTTTGGGAGGCTCTAGAAAGAGACAGCACCAGCGTTGGTGGGGTTGTGAATGGGGTTGCCTGGCTACTTGAAGAGCAGCAAGAGCTTTTGGTCCTGGCGCCTTTGGGGTGGCAGGAATCCCTGGATGTTCGCAATTGTGTTGCCTGCCTCCGGCTCTACTCGGCGGCCCACACAAAAAATGTTCTCTTTTGGGAGGCTCTAGAAAGAGACAGCACCAGCGTTGGTGGGTCTGTGAATGGGGTTGCCTGGCTACTTGAACAGCAGCAAGAGCTTTTGGTCCTGGCCCCTTTGCGGTGGGAGGAATCCCTGGGCTTTCGCAATTCCTGAGCCTTCCTCAGGGTGTCCTCAGCGGCCCACACAAACAGTGTTCTCTTTTGGGAGGCTCTAGAAAGAGAGAGTGCCAGTGTTTTTGGGGCTGTGAATGGGGTTTGCCTGGCTACTTGAAGAGCAGCAAGAGTTTTGGTCGTGGCCCCTTTGCGTTGGGAGGAATCCCTGGACGTTCGCAATTGCTGAGCCTGCCTCCGAGTGTACTCGGCGGCCCATGCAGATAGTATTGGGCTTTGGGATACACCAGAAAGAGACAGCGCCAGCGTAGGTGGCTCTGTGAATGGGGTGTCCTAGCTACTTGAAGAGCAGCAAGAGCTTTTGGTCGTGGCCCCTTTGGGTTGGGAGGAATCTCTGGGCTTTCGCAATTGCTGAGCCTGCCTCCGAGTGTACTCGGCGGCCCAGGCAGATATTATTCGGTCTTGGGAGGCTCTAGAAAGAGACAGCACCAGCGTTGGTGGGGCTGTGAATGGGGTTGTGTGGCTACTTGAAGAGCAGCAAGAGCTTTTGGTCCTGGCGCCTTTGGGGTGTCAGGAATCCCTGGAGATTCACAATTGCTGAGCTGGGCTCCGGGTGTACTCAGCTCCGCAGGAAGATAATATTGGAGTTTGGGAGGCTCTAGAAAGAGACAGCACCAGCGTTGGTGGGGCTGAGAATGGGGTTGTGTGGCTACTTGAAGAGCAGCAAGAGCTTTTGGTCCTGGCCCCTTTGGGGTGGCAGGAATCCCTGGATGTTCGCAATTGCTGAGCTGGGCTCCGGGTGTACTCAGCGGCCCACACAAACAGTGTTCTCTTTTGGGAGGCTCTAGAAAGAGACAGTGCCAATGTTTTTAAGGCTGTGAATGGGGTTTGCCTGGCTTTTTGAAGAGCAGCAAGAGTTTTTAGTCGTGGCCCCTTTGCGGTGGGAGGAATCCCTGGACGTTCGCAATTGCTGAGCCTGCCTACGAGTGTACTCGGCGGCCCACGAACATAGTATTGGGCTTTGGGATACACCAGAAAGAGACAGCGCCAGCGTTGGTGGCTCTGTGAATGGGGTGTCCTAGCTACTTGAAGAGCAGCAAGAGCTTTTGGTCGTGGCCCCTTTGGGTTGGGAGGACTCTCTGGGCTTTCGCAATTGCTGAGCCTGCCTCCGAGTGTACTCGGCGGCCCAGGCAGATATTATGCGGTCTTGGGAGGCTCTAGAAAGAGACAGTGCCAGTGTTCGTAGGGCTATGAATGGGGTTCGCCTCGCTACTTGAAGAGCAGCGAGAGCTTGTGCTCCTGGCCCCTTTGCGGTGGGCGGAATCCCTGGTCGTTCGCAATTGCTGAGCCTGCCTCCGAGTGTACTCGGCGGCCCAGGCAAATAGTGTTCTATTTTGGGAGGCTCTAGAAAGAGACATCGCCAGCGTTAGTGGGTCTGTGAATGGGGTTGTGTGCCTACTTGAAAAGCAGCAAGAGCTTTTGGTCCTGGCGCCTTTGCGGTGGGAGGAATCCCTGGGCTTTCGCAATTCCTGACCCTTCCTCAGGGTGTCCTCAGTGGCCCACACAAACAGTGTTCTCTTTTGGGAGGCTCTAGAAAGAGACAGTGCCAGTGTTTTTAAGGCTGTGAATTGGGTTTGCCTGGCCACTTGAAGAGCAGCAAGAGCTTTTGGTCCTGGCCCCTTTGCGGTGGGAGGAATCCCTGGACGTTCGCAATTGCTGAGCCTGCCTCCGAGTGTACTCGGCGGCCCATGCAGATAGTATTGGGCTTTGGGATACACCAGAAAGAGACAGCGCCAGCGTTGGTGGCTCTGTGAATGGGGTGTCCTAGCTACTTGAAGAGCAGCAAGAGCTTTTGGTCGTGGCCCCTTTGGGTTGGGAGGAATCTCTGGCCTTTCGCAATTGCTGAGCCTGCCTCCGAGTGTACTCGGCGGCCCAGGCAGATATTATTCGGTCTTGGGAGGCTCTAGAAAGAGACAGTGCCAGTGTTCGTGGGGCTATGAATGGGGTTCGCCTCGCTACTTGAAGAGCAGCAAGAGCTTTTGGTCCTGGCGCCTTTGCTATGGGAGGAATCCCTGGGCTTTCGCAATTGCTGAGCCTGCCTCCGACTGTCCTCAGCGGCCCACGCAAACAATGTTCTATTTTAGGAGGCTCTGTAAAGAGGCAGCAGCAGCGTTGGTGGGGCTGTGAATGGGGTTTCCTGGCTACTTGAAGAGCAGCAAGAGCTTTTGGTCCTGGCGCCTTTGGGGTGTCAGGAATCCCTGGACGTTTGGAATTACTGAGCTGGGCTCCGGGTGTACTCAGCTCCGCAGGAAGATAATATTGGAGTTTGGGAGGCTCTAGAAAGAGACAGCACCAGCGTTGGTTGCTCTGTGAATGGGATTCGCCTCGCTACTTGAAGAGCAGCAAGAGCTTTTTGTCCTGGCCCCTATGGGGTGTCAGGAATCCCTGGACGTTCGGAATTTCTGAGCCTCCCTCCGAGTGTACTCGGCGGCCCACGAACATATATTGGGCTTTGGGATACACCAGAAAGAGACAGCGCCAGCGTAGGTGGCTCTGTGAATGGGGTGTCCTAGCTACTTGAAGAGCAGCAAGAGCTTATGGTCCTGGCGCCTCTGCGGTGGGAGGAATCCCTGGTCGTTCGCAATTGCTGAGCCTGCCACCGGGTGTCCTCGGCGGCCCACGCAGATAGTATTGGGTTTTGGAAGACACTAGAAAGAGACAGCAGCAGCGTTGGTAGGGCTGTGAATGGGGTTGCCTGGCTACTTGAAGAGCAGCAAGAGCTTTTGGTCGTGGCCCCTTTGCGGTGGGAGGAATCCCTGGACGTTCGCAATTCCTGAGCCTTCCTCAGGGTGTCCTCAGCGGCCCAACAAACACTGTTCTCTTTTGGGAGGCTCAAGAAAGAGACAGTGCCAGTGTTCGTGGGGCTATGAATGGGGTTCGCCTCGCTACTTGAAGAGCAGCAAGAGCTTTTGGTCCTGGCGCCTTTGCTGTGGGAGGAATCCCTGGGCTTTCGCAATTGCTGAGCCTGCCTCCGACTGTCCTCAGCGGCCCACGCAAACAGTGTTCTATTTTAGGAGGCTCTAGAAAGAGACAGCAGCAGCGTTGGTGGGTCTGTGAATGGGGTTGCCTGGCTACTTGAAGAGCAGCAAGAGCTTATGGTCCTGGCGCCTCTGCGGTGGGAGGAATCCCTGGTCGTTCGCAATTGCTGAGCCTGCCACCGGGTGTCCTCGGCGGCCCACGCAGATAGTATTGGGTTTTGGAAGACACTAGAAAGAGACAGCAGCAGCGTTGGTAGGGCTGTGAATGGGGTTGCCTGGCTACTTGAAGAGCAGCAAGAGCTTTTGGTCGTGGCCCCTTTGCGGTGGGAGGAATCCCTGGGCTTTCGCAATTCCTGACCCTTCCTCAGGGTGTCCTCAGCGGCCCACACAAACAGTGTTCTCTTTTGGGAGGATCTAGAAAGAGACAGTGCCAGTGTTTTTAAGGCTGTGAATGGGGTTTGCCTGGCTTCTTGAAGAGCAGCAAGAGTTTTTAGTCGTGGCCCCTTTGCGGTGGGCGGAATCCCTGGTCGTTCGCAATTGCTGAGCCTGCCTCCGAGTGTACTCGGCGTCCCAGGCAAATAGTGTTCTATTTTGGGAGGCTCTAGAAAGAGACAGCGCCAGCGTTAGTGGGTCTGTGAATGGGGTTGTGTGCCTACTTGAAAAGCAGCAAGAGCTTTTGGTCCTGCGCCTTTGCGGTGGGAGGAATCCCTGGACGTTCGCAATTCCTGAGCCTTCCTCAGGGTGTCCTCAACGGCCCACACAAACAGTGTTCTCTTTTGGGAGGATCTAGAAAGAGACAGTGCCAGTGTTTTTGGGGCTGTGAATGGGGTTTGCCTGGCTACTTGAAGAGCAGCAAGAGCTTTTGGTCGTGGCCCCTTTGCGTTGGGAGGAATCCCTGGACGTTCGCAATTGCTGAGCCTGCCTCCGAGTGTACTCGGCGGCCCATGCAGATAGTATTGGGCTTTGGGATACACCAGAAAGAGACAGCGCCAGCGTAGGTGGCTCTGTGAATGGGGTGTCCTAGCTACTTGAAGAGCAGCAAGAGCTTTTGGTCGTGGCCCCTTTGGGTTGGGAGGAATCTCTGGGCTTTCGCAATTGCTGAGCCTGCCTCCGAGTGTACTCGGCGGCCCAGGCAGATATTATTCGGTCTTGGGAGGCTCTAGAAAGAGACAGTGCCAGTGTTCGTGGGGCTATGAATGGGGTTCGCCTCGCTACTTGAAGAGCAGCAAGAGCTTTTGGTCCTGGCGCCTTTGCTGTGGGAGGAATCCCTGGGCTTTCGCAATTGCTGAGCCTGCCTCCGACTGTCCTCAGCGGCCCACGCAAACAGTGTTCTATTTTAGGAGGCTCTAGAAAGAGACAGCAGCAGCGTTGGTGGGGCTGTGAATGGGGTGTCCTGGCTACTTGAAGAGCAGCGAGAGCTTATGGTCCTGGCGCCTTTGGGGTGTCAGGAATCCCTGGACGTTCGGAATTGCTGAGCTGGGCTCCGGGTGTACTCAGCTCCGCAGGAAGATAATATTGGAGTTTGGGAGGCTCTAGAAAGAGACAGCACCAGCGTTGGTGGGGCTGAGAATGGGGTTGTGTGGCTACTTGAAGAGCAGCAAGAGCTTTTGGTCCTGGCCCCTTTGGGGTGGCAGGAATCCCTGGATGTTCGCAATTGTGTTGCCTGCCTCCGGCTCTACTCGGCGGCCCACGCAAATAGTGTTCTATTTTGGGAGGCTCTAGAAAGAGACATCGCCAGCGTTAGTGGGTCTGTGAATGGGGTTGTGTGCCTACTTGAAAAGCAGCAAGAGCTTTTGGTCCTGGCGCCTTTGCGGTGGGAGGAATCCCTGGGCTTTCGCAATTCCTGACCCTTCCTCAGGGTGTCCTCAGCGGCCCACACAAACAGTGTTCTCTTTTGGGAGGCTCTAGAAAGAGACAGTGCCTGTGTTTTTAAGGCTGTGAATGGGGTTTGCCTGGCTACTTGAAGAGCAGCAAGAGTTTTGGTCGTGGCCCCTTTGCGGTGGGAGGAATCCCTGGACGTTCGCAATTGCTGAGCCTGCCTCCGAGTGTACTCGGCGGCCCATGCAGATAGTATTGGGCTTTGGGATACACCAGAAAGAGACAGCGCCAGCGTTGGTTGCTCTGTGAATGGGGTGTCCTAGCTACTTGAAGAGCAGCAAGAGCTTTTGGTCGTGGCCCCTTTGGGTTGGGAGGAATCTCTGGGCTTTCGCAATTGCTGAGCCTGCCTCCGACTGTCCTCAGCGGTCCACGCAAACAGTGTTCTATTTTAGGAGGCTCTAGAAAGAGACAGCAGCAGCGTTGGTGGGGCTGTGAATGGGGTGTCCTGGCTACTTGAAGAGCAGCGAGAGCTTATGGTCCTGGCGCCTCTGCGGTGGGAGGAATCCCTGGTCGTTCGCAATTGCTGAGCCTGCCACCGGGTGTCCTCGGCGGCCCACGCAGATAGTATTGGGCTTTGGAAGACACTAGAAAGAGACAGCACCAGCGTTCGTGGGGCTGTGAATGGGGTTGCCTGGCTACTTGAAGAGCAGCAAGAGCTTTTGGTCGTGGCCCCTTTGCGGTGGGAGGAATCCCTGGACGTTCGCAATTCCTGAGCCTGCCACCGGGTGTCCTCGGCGATCCACGCAGATATTATTGGGCTTTTTGATACACCAGAAAGAGACAGCGCCAGCGTTGGTGGCTCTGTGAATGGGGTGTCCTAGCTACTTGAAGAGCAGCAAGAGCTTTTGGTCGTGGCCCCTTTGGGTTGGGAGGAATCTCTGGGCTTTCGCAATTGCTGAGCCTACCTCCGAGTGTACTTGGCGGCCCAGGCAAATAGTGTTCTATTTTGGGAGGCTCTAGAAAGAGACAGCACCAGCGTTGGTGGGGCTGTGAATGGGGTTGTGTGGCTACTTGAAGAGCAGCAAGAGCTTTTGGTCCTGGCGCCTTTGGGGTGTCAGGAATCCCTGGAGATTCACAATTGCTGAGATGGGCTCCGGGTGTACTCAGCTCCGCAGGAAGATAATATTGGAGTTTGGGAGGCTCTAGAAAGAGACAGCAGCAGCGTTGGTGGGGCTGAGAATGGGGTTGTGTGGCTACTTGAAGAGCAGCAAGAGCTTTTGGTCCTGTCCCCTTTGGGGTGGCAGGAATCCCTGGATGTTCGCAATTGCTGAGCTGGGCTCCGGGTGTACTCAGCGGCCCACACAAACAGTGTTCTCTTTTGGGAGGCTCTAGAAAGAGACAGTGCCAATGTTTTTAAGGCTGTGAATGGGGTTTGCCTGGCTACTTGAAGAGCAGCAAGAGTTTTTAGTCGTGGCCCCTTTGCGGTGGGAGGAATCCCTGGACGTTCGCAATTGCTGAGCCTGCCTACGAGTGTACTCGGCGGCCCACGAACATAGTATTGGGCTTTGGGATACACCAGAAAGAGACAGCGCCAGCGTTGGTGGCTCTGTGAATGGGGTGTCCTAGCTACTTGAAGAGCAGCAAGAGCTTTTGGTCGTGGCCCCTTTGGGTTGGGAGGACTCTCTGGGCTTTCGCAATTGCTGAGCCTGCCTCCGAGTGTACTCGGCGGCCCAGGCAGATATTATGCAGTCTTGGGAGGCTCAAGAAAGAGACAGTGCCAGTGTTCGTGGGGCTATGAATGGGGTTCGCCTCGCTACTTGAAGAGCAGCGAGAGCTTGTGCTCCTGGCCCTTTTGCGGTGGGCGGAATCCCTGGTCGTTGGCAATTGCTGAGCCTGCCTCCGAGTGTACTCGGCGGCCCAGGCAAATAGTGTTCTATTTTGGGAGGCTCTAGAAAGAGACATCGCCAGCGTTAGTGGGTCTGTGAATGGGGTTGTGTGCCTACTTGAAAAGCAGCAAGATCTTTTGGTCCTGGCGCCTTTGCGGTGGGAGGAATCCCTGGGCTTTCGCAATTCCTGACCCTTCCTCAGGGTGTCCTCAGCGGCCCACACAAACAGTGTTCTCTTTTGGGAGGCTCTAGAAAGAGACAGTGCCAGTGTTTTTAAGGCTGTGAATTGGGTTTGCCTGGCCACTTGAAGAGCTGCAAGAGCTTTTGGTCCTGGCCCCTTTGCGGTGGGAGGAATCCCTGGACGTTCGCAATTGCTGAGCCTGCCTCCGAGTGTACTCGGCGGCCCACGAACATAGTATTGGGCTTTGGGATACACCAGAAAGAGACAGCGCCAGCGTTGGTGGCTCTGTGAATGGGGTGTCCTAGCTACTTGAAGAGCAGCAAGAGCTTTTGGTCGTGGCCCCTTTGGGTTGGGAGGAATCTCTGGGCTTTCGCAATTGCTGAGCCTGCCTCCGAGTGTACTCGGCGGCCCAGGCAGATATTATTCGGTCTTGGGAGGCTCTAGAAAGAGACAGTGCCAGTGTTCGTGGGGCTATGAATGGGATTCGCCTCGCTACTTGAAGAGCAGCAAGAGCTTTTGGTCCTGGCGCCTTTGCTATGGGAGGAATCCCTGGGCTTTCGCAATTGCTGAGCCTGCCTCCGACTGTCCTCAGCGGCCCACGCAAACAGTGTTCTATTTTAGGAGGCTCTGTAAAGAGGCAGCAGCAGCGTTGGTGGGGCTGTGAATGGGGTTTGCCTGGCTACTTGAAGAGCAGCAAGAGCTTTTGGTCCTGGCCCCTTTGGGTTGGGAGGAATCTCTGGGCCTTCGCAATTGCTGAGCCTGCCTCCGAGTGTACTCGGCGGCCCAGGCAGATATTATTCGGTCTTGGGAGGCTCTAGAAAGAGACAGTGCCAGTGTTCGTGGGGCTATGAATGGGGTTCGCCTCGCTACTTGAAGAGCAGCGACAGCTTGTGCTCCTGGCCACTTTGCGGTGGGCGGAATCCCTGGTCGTTCGCAATTGCTGAGCCTGCCTCCGAGTGTACTCGGCGGCCCACGCAGATAGTATTGGGCTTTGGGATGCACCAGAAAGAGTCAGCGCCAGCATTTGTAGGGCTGTGAATGGGGTTTCCTGGCTACTTGAAGAGCAGCAAGAGCTTTTGGTCCTGGCGCCTTTGGGGTGTCAGGAATCCCTGGACGTTTGGAATTACTGAGCTGGGCTCCGGGTGTACTCAGCTCCGCAGGAAGATAATATTGTAGTTAGGGAGGCTCTAGAAAGAGACAGCACCAGCGTTTGTGGTGCTGAGAAAGGGGTTGTGTGGCTACTTGAAGAGCAGCAAGAGCTTTTGGTCCTGTCCCCTTTGGGGTGTCAGGAATCCCTGGACGTTCGCAATTGCTGAGCCTGCCGCCGGCTCTACTCGGTGGCCCACGCCAATCGTGTTCCATTTTGGGAGGCTCTAGAAAGAGACAGCGCCAGCGTTGTTGGACAGAGAATGGGGTATCCTGGCTACTTGAAGAGCAGCAAGAGCTTTTGGTCGTGGCCCCTTTGCGTTGGGAGGAATCCCTGGTCGTTCGCAATTGCTGAGCCTGCCTCCGAGTGTACTCGGCGGCCCAGGCAGATATTATTCGTTCTTGGGAGGCTCTAGAAAGAGACAGTGCCAGTGTTCGTGGGGCTATGAATGGGGTTCGCCTCGCTACTTGAAGAGCAGCAAGAGCTTTTGGTCCTGGCGCCTTTGCTGTGGGAGGAATCCCTGGACTTTCGCAATTGCTGAGCCTGCCTCCGACTGTCCTTAGCAGCCCACGCAAACAGTGTTCTATTTTAGGAGGCTGTAGAAAGAGACAGCAGCAGCGTTGGTGGGGCTGTGAATGGGGTGTCCTGGCTACTTGAAGAGCAGCAAGAGCTTATCGTCCTTGTCTCTTTGAGGTGGGAGGAATCCCTGGAGATTCACAGTTGCTGAACTGGTCTCCATGTGTACACAGCTCCGCAGGAGCTGATGGGCAGAGATATCTGTTTCCTTGAAGCTCCTGCCCACTCGTCCACATGGGCACAGACTAGGACAGAAACGCAGTGTGGGGCGAGGAAGCCGGGGGCTGCAGGGCAGCTTCGCTGCCCCTCCTCCTGCTGCATGAGGGAACACTCCGGGCTGGAGCGGGCCCCTCCAAGGACTCCCCTCATCACCAGGGCTCCTCCCTCCTGGAAGCTGAACATCCAACATAACCCATTGTAAGCAGAGAGCCCCTGATTAGAGCCGGAAGCAGGCACAGAAATTGCGAACGTCCAGGGATTCCTCCCACCAGAAAGGGGCTTAGACCAAAAGCTCTTGCTGCTCTTCAATTAGCCACACAACCCCATTCACAGACCCCACCAACCGCTGGCGCTGATTTCTTCTAGGGCCTCCCAAACTTCAATATTATGTCAGACGTCCGCCTTGTAAAGTGGGAGCGAGGCTCAGCAAGTGCGAACGTCCAGGGATTCCTCCCACCCCAAAGGGGCCAGGACAAAAGCTCTTGCTGCTCTTCAAGTAGCCAGGCATTCTTATTCACAGCCCCACCAATGCTTGCGCTGTCTCTTTCTAGAGCCTCCCTAACTCCAATACTGTCTGCCCGGGCCCCTGAATAGACCCGCAGGCAGGCACAGCAATTGCGAACGTCCAGGGATTCCTCCCACCCCAAAGGGGCCAGGACCAAAAGCTCTTGCTGCTCTTCAAGTAGCCAGGCATCCCCATTCACAGCCCCACAAATGCTGGCGCTGTCTCTTTCCAGAGCGTCCCAGATGCCAATATATTCTCAGAAGGCCGTCTTGTAAAGTGGGACCCTGGCTAAGCAATTGTGAACGTCCAGGGATTCCTCCCACCCCAAAGGGGCCAGGACAAAAGCTCTTGCTGCTCTTCAAGTAGCCAGGCATCCCCATTCACAACCCCACCAATTCTGGCGCTGTCTCTTTCCAGAGCGTCCCAGATGCCAATATATTCTCAGAAGGCCGTCTTGTAAAGTGGGACCCTGGCTAAGCAATTGCGAACGTCCAGGGATTCCTCCCACCCCAAAGGGGCCAGGACCAAAAGCTCTTGCTACTCTTCAAGTAGCCAGGCAATCCCATTCACAGCCCCACAAATGCTGGCGCTGTCTCTTTCTACAGCCTCCCAAACTCACTGCTATATCACAGGGCTGCCGAGTAAGCCAGGAGCTAGGCTCAGCAAGTGCGAACGTCCAGGGATTCCTCCCACCCCAAAGGGGCCAGGACCAAAAGCTCTTGCTGCTCTTCAAGTAGCCAGGCATCCCCATTCACAGCCCCACAAACGCTGGCACTGTGTCTTTCTACTGCCTCCCAAAATCCACTACTATCTCACTGGGCTTCCGAGTACACCTGGCGCCAGGCTCAGCAATTGCGAAAGTCCAGGGATTACTCCCACCCCAAAGGGGCCAGGACCATAAGTTCTTGCTGCTCTTCAATTAGCCAGGCATCCCCATTCACAGCCCCACCAACGCTGGCGCTGTCTCTTTCCAGAGCCTCCGAAGCTCCAATACTACCTCAGAGGGCCGCCTTGTAAAGTGGGAGCGAGGCTAAGAAACTGCGAACTTCCAGGGATTCCTCCCACCCCAAAGAGGCCAGGACCAAAACTCTTGCTGCTCTTCAAGTAGCCAAGCAATCCCATTCAAATCCCCACCAACGCTGGCGCTGTCTCTTTCTACAGCCTCCCAAACTGCACTACTATCTCACTGGGCTGCCGAGTACGCCAGGAGCTAGGCTCAGCAAGTGCGAACGTCCAGGGATTCCTCCCACCCCAAAGGGGCCAGGACCAAAAGCCCTTGCTGCTTTTCAAGTAGCCAGGCATCCCCATTCACAGCCCCACCAATGCTGGTGCTGTCTCTTTCCAGAGCGTCCCAGATGCCAATATATTCTCAGAAGGCCGTTTTGTAAAGTGGGACCCTGGTTAAGCAACTGTGAACGTCCAGGGATTCCTCCCACCCCAAAGGGGCCAGGACCAAAAGCTCTTGCTGCTCTTCAAGTAGCCAGGCATTCTTATTCACAGCCCCACTAATGCTGGCGCTGTCTCTTTCTAGAGCTTCCCTAAGTCCAATACTGTCTGCCCGGGCCCCTTATTAGAGCCGCAGGCAGGCACAGCGATTGCGAACGTCCAGGGATTCCTCCCACCCCAAAGGGGCCAGGACCAAAAGCTCTTGTTGATCTTCAAGTAGCCACGCAACCTCATTCACAGCCCCACCAACGCTGGCGCTGTCTCTTTCTACAGCCTCCCAAACTCCACTACTATCTCACTGGGCTGCCGAGTACGCCAGGAGCTAGGCTCAGCAATTGCGAACGTCCAGGGATTCCTCCCACCCCAAAGGGGCCAGGACCAAAAGCCCTTGCTGCTTTTCAAGTAGCCAGGCAAACCCCATTCACAGCCCCACAAACGCTGGCGCTGTCTCTTTCTACAGCCTCCCAAACTCCACTACTATCTCACTGGCCTGCCGAGTAAGCCAGGAGCTAGGCTTAGCAAGTGCAAACGTCCAGGGATTCCTCCCACCGCAAAGGGGCCAGGACCAAAAGCTCTTGCTGCTCTTCAAGTAGCCAGGCATCCCCATTCACAGCCCCACCAACGCTGGCACTGACTTTTTCTAGGGCCTCCCAAACTTCAATACTATCTCAGAGGACCGCCTTGTAAAGTGGGACCCTGGCTAGCCAATTGTGAACGTCCAGGGATTCCTCCCACCCCAAAGGGGCCAGGACAAAAGCTCTTGCTGCTCTTCAAGTAGCCAGGCATTCTTATTCACAGCCCCACCAACGCTGGCGCTGTCTCTTTCTAGAGCCTCCCTAACTCCAATACTGTCTGCCCGGGCCCCTGAATAGAGCTGCAGGCAGGCACAGCAATTGCGAACGTCCAGGGATTCCTCCCACCCCATAGGGGCCAGGACCAAAAGCTCTTGCTGCTCTTCAAGAACGCACGCAACCCCATTCACAGCCTCACAAAAGATGGCGCTGTCTCTTTCTACAGTCTCCCAAGCTCTTATACTACCTGCTTGGGCAGCTAGGCCGTAGCAGACCTCAGAAACTACGAACGTCCAGGGATTCCTCCCACCCCAAAGGGGCCAGGACCAAAAGCTCTTGCTGCTCTTCAAGTAGCCAGGCATCCCCATTTACAGCCCCACCAACGCTGGCGCTGTCTCTTTCTAGAGCTACCCAAACTCCAATACTGTCTGCCCGGGCCCCTGATTAGAGCCGGAGGCAGGCACAGAAATTGCGAACGTCCAGGGATTCCTCCCACCCCAAAGGGGCCAGGACCAAAAGCTCTTGCTGCTCTTCAAGTAGCCAGGCATCCTCATTTACAGCCCCACAAACGCTGGCGCTGTCTCTTTCTAGAGCCGCCCAAACTCCAATACAGTCTGTCTTGGCCCCTGATTAGAGCCGGAGGCAGGCACAGCAATTGCGAGCGTCCAGGGATTCCTCCCACCCTAAAGGGGCCAGGACAAAAGCTCTTGCTGCTCTTCAAGTAGCCAGGCATCCCCATTTACAGCCCCACCAACGCTGGCGCTGTCTCTTTCTAGAGCCTCGCAAACTCCAATACTGTCTGCCCGGCCACCTGATTAGAGCCGGAGGCAGGCACAGAAATTGCGAATGTCCAGGGATTCCTCCCACCCCAAAGGGGCTTGGACCAAAAGCTCTTGCTGCTCTTCAAGTAGCCAGGCATCCCCATTCACAGCCCCACCAACGCTGGCGCTGTCTCTTTCTAGGGCCTCCCAAACTTCAATAATATCTCAGAGGTCCGCCTTGTAAAGTCGGACCCTGGCTAAGCAATTGCGAACGTCCAGGGATTCCTCCCACCCCAAAGGGGCCAGGACAAAAGCTCTTGCTGCTCTTCAAGTAGCCAGGCATTCTTATTCACAGGCCCACCAATGCTGGCGCTGTCTCTTTCTAGAGCCTCCCAAACTCCAATACTGTCTGCCCGGGCCCCTGAATAGAGCCGCAGGCAGGCACAGCAATTGCGAACGTCCAGGGATTCCTCCCACCCCAAAGGGGCCAGGACCAAAAGCTCTTGCTGCTCTTCAAGTAGCCAGGCATCCCCATTCACAGCCCCACCAATGCTGGCGCTGTCTCTTTCCAGAGCGTCCCAGATGCCAATATATTCTCAGAAGGCCGTCTTGTAAAGTGGGACCCTGGCTAAGCAACTGTGAACGTCCAGGGATTCCTCGCACCCCAAAGGGGTCAGGACAAAAGCTCTTGCTGCTCTTCAAGTAGCCAGGCATTCTTATTCACAGCCCCACCAATGCTGGCGCTGTCTCTTTCTAGAGCCTCCCAAACTCCAATACTGTCTGCCCGGGCCCCTGAATAGAGCCGCAGGCAGGCACAGCAATTGCGAACGTCCAGGGATTCCTCCCACCCCAAAGGGGCCAGGACCAAAAGCTCTTGCTGCTCTTCAAGTAGCCAGGCATCCCCATTCACAGCCCCACCAACGCTGGCGCTGTCTCTTTCCAGAGCGTCCCAGATGCCAATATATTCTCAGAAGGCCGTCTTGTAAAGTGGGAGCGAGGCTCAGCAATTGCAAAAGTCCAGGCATTCCTCCCACCCCAAAGGGGCCAGGACAAAAGCTCTTGCTGCTCTTCAAGCAGCCAGGCATTCTTATTTACAGCCCCACCAACGCTGGCGCTGTCTCTTTCTAGAGCCTCGCAAACTCCAATACTGTCTGCCCGGGCCCCTGAATAGAGCCGGAGGCAGGCACAGCAATTGTGAACGTCCAGGGATTCCTCCCACCCCAAAGGGGCCAGGACCAAAAGCTCTTGCTGCTCTTCAAGTAGCCACGCAATCCTATTCACAGCCCCACCAACGCTGGCGCTGTCCCTTTCTACAGCCTCCCAAACTCCACTACTATCTCACTGGCCTGCCGAGTACGCCAGGAGCTAGGCTCAGCAAGTGCGAACGTCCAGGGATTCCTCCCACCCAAAAGGGGCCAGGACCAAAAGCCCTTGATGCTTTTCAAGTAGCCAGGCAAACCCCATTCACAGCCCCACAAACGCTGGCGCTGTCTCTTTCTACAGCCTCCCAAACTCCACTACTATCTCACTGGCCTGCCGAGTACGCCAGGAGCTAGGCTCAGCAAGTGCGAACGTCCAGGGATTCCTCCCACCCGAAAGGGGCTTGGGCCAAAAGCTCTTGCTGCTCTTCAAGTAGCCAGGCATCCCCATTCACAGCCTCACCGACGCTGGCACTGACTTTTTCTAGGGCCTCCCAAACTTCAATACTATCTCAGAGGTCCGCCTTGTAAAGTGGGAGCGAGGCTCAGCAATTGCAAACGTCCAGGGATTCCTCCCACCCCAAAGGGGCCAGGACAAAAGCTCTTGCTGCTCTTCAAGTAGCCAGGCATTCTTATTTACAGCCCCACCAACGCTGGCGCTGTCTCTTTCTAGAGCCTCGCAAACTCCAATACTGTCTGCCCGGGCCCCTGATTAGAGCCGGAGGCAGGCACAGCAATTGCGAACGTCCAGGGATTCCTCCCACCCCAAAGGGGCTTGGACCAAAAGCTCTTGCTGCTCTTCAATTAGCCAGGCATCCCCATTCACAGCCCCACCAACGCTGGCGCTGTCTCTTTCTAGGACCTCCCAAACTTCAATAATATCTCAGAGGTCCGCCTTGTAAAGTGGGACCCTGGCTAAGCAATTGCGAACGTCCAGGGATTCCTCCCACCCCAAAGGGGTCAGGACAAAAGCTCTTGCTGCTCTTCAAGTAGCCAGGCATTCTTATTCACAGCCCCACCAATGCTGGCGCTGTCTCTTTCTAGAGCCTCCCAAACTCCAATACTGTCTGCCCGGGCCCCTGAATAGAGCCGCAGGCAGGCACAGCAATTGCGAACGTCCAGGGATTCCTCCCACCCCATAGGGGCCAGGACCAAAAGCTCTTGCTGCTCTTCAAGAAGGCACGCAACCCCATTCACAGCCTCACAAAAGATGGCGCTGTCTCTTTCTACAGTCTCCCAAGCTCTTATACTACCTGCCTGGGCAGCTAGGCCGTAGCAGAGCTCAGAAACTACGAACGTCCAGGGATTCCTCCCACCCCAAAGGGGCCAGGACCAAAAGCTCTTGCTGCTCTTCAAGTAGCCAGGCATCCCCATTTACAGCCCCACCAACGCTGGCGCTGTCTCTTTCTAGAGCCTCCCAAACTCCAATACTGTCTGCCTTGGCCCCTGATTAGAGCCAGAGGCAGGCACAGCAATTGCGAACGTCCAGGGATTCCTCCCACCCCAAAGGGGCCAGGACCAAAAGCTCTTTCTGCTCTTCAAGTAGCTAGGCAACCCCATTCACAGCCCCACAAATGCTGGCGCTGTCTCTTTCCAGAGCCTCCGAAGCTCCAATACTACCTCAGAGGGCCGCCTTGTAAAGTGGGAGCGAGGCTAAGAAACTGCGAACTTCCAGGGATTCCTCCCACCCCAAAGAGGCCAGGACCAAAACTCTTGCTGCTCTTCAAGTAGCCACGCAATTCTATTCACAGCCACACCAACGCTGGCACTGACTTTTTCTAGGGCCTCCCAAACTTCAATACTATCTCAGAGGTCCGCCTTGTAAAGTGGGAGCTAGGCTCAGCAATTGCGAACGTCCAGGGATTCCTCCCACCCCAAAGGGGCCAGGACCAAAAGCTCTTGCTGCTCTTCAAGTAGCCAGGCATCCCCATTCACAGCCCCACCAATGCTGGCGCTGTCTCTTTCCAGAGCGTCCCAGATGCCAATATATTCTCAGAAGGCCGTCTTGTAAAGTGGGACCCTGGCTAAGCAACTGTGAACGTCCAGGGATTCCTCCCACCCCAAAGGGGTCAGGACAAAAGCTCTTGCTGCTCTTCAAGTAGCCAGGCATTCTTATTCACAGCCCCACCAATGCTGGCGCTGTCTCTTTCTAGAGCCTCCCAAACTCCAATACTGTCTGCCCGGGCCCCTGAATAGAGCCGCAGGCAGGCACAGCAATTGCGAACGTCCAGGGATTCCTCCCACCCCATAGGGGCCAGGACCAAAAGCTCTTGCTGCTCTTCAAGAAGGCACGCAACCCCATTCACAGCCTCACAAAAGATGGCGCTGTCTCTTTCTACAGTCTCCCAAGCTCTTATACTACCTGCCTGGGCAGCTAGGCCGTAGCAGAGCTCAGAAACTACGAACGTCCAGGGATTCCTCCCACCCCAAAGGGGCCAGGACCAAAAGCTCTTGCTGCTCTTCAAGTAGCCAGGCATCCCCATTTACAGCCCCACCAACGCTGGCGCTGTCTCTTTCTAGAGCCTCCCAAACTCCAATACTGTCTGCCTTGGCCCCTGATTAGAGCCAGAGGCAGGCACAGCAATTGCGAACGTCCAGGGATTCCTCCCACCCCAAAGGGGCCAGGACCAAAAGCTCTTTCTGCTCTTCAAGTAGCTAGGCAACCCCATTCACAGCCCCACAAATGCTGGCGCTGTCTCTTTCCAGAGCCTCCGAAGCTCCAACACTACCTCAGAGGGCCGCCTTGTAAAGTGGGAGCGAGACTAAGAAACTGCGAACTTCCAGGGATTCCTCCCACCCCAAAGAGGCCAGGACCAAAACTCTTGCTGCTCTTCAAGTAGCCACGCAATTCTATTCACAGCCCCACCAACGCTGGCACTGACTTTTTCTAGGGCCTCCCAAACTTCAATACTATCTCAGAGGTCCGCCTTGTAAAGTGGGAGCTAGGTTCAGCAATTGCGAACGTCCAGGGATTCCTCCCACCCCAAAGGGGCCAGGACCAAAAGCCCTTGCTGCTTTTCAAGTAGCCAGGCAAACCCCATTCACAGCCCCACAAACGCTGGCGCTGTCTCTTTCTACAGCCTCCCAAACTCCAATACTACCTGCATGGGCAGCCGAGTACACCTGGCGCCAGGCTCAGCAATTGCGAACGTCCAGGGATTCCTCCCACCCGAAAGGGGCTTGGGCCAAAAGCTCTTTCTGCTCTTCAAGTAGCCAGGCATCCCCATTCACTGCCCCACCAACGCTGGCGCTGACTTTTTCTAGGGCCTCCCAAACTTCAATACTATCTCAGAGGTCCGCCTTGTAAAGTGGGAGCTAGGCTCAGCAATTGGGAACGTCCAGGGATTCCTCCCACCCCAAAGGGGCCAGGACCAAGAGCCCTTGCTGCTTTTCAAGTAGCCAGGCAAACCCCATTCACAGCCCCACAAACGCTGGCGCTGTCTCTTTCTACAGCCTCCCAAACTCCACTACTATCTCACTGGGCTGCCGAGTACGCCAGGAGCTAGGCTCAGCAAGTGCGAACGTCAAGGGATTCCTCCCACCCCAAAGGGGCCAGGACCAAAAGCTCTTGCTGCTCTTCAAGTAGCCAGGCATCCCCATTCACAGCCCCACCAACGCTGGCGCTGACTTTTTCTAGGGCCTCCCAAACTTCAATACTATCTCAGAGGTCCGCCTTGTAAAGTGGGAGCGAGGCTCAGCAATTGGGAACGTCCAGGGATTCCTCCCACCCCAAAGGGGCCCGGACAAAAGCTCTTGCTGCTCTTCAAGTAGCCAGGCATTCTTATTTACAGCCCCACCAACGCTGGCGCTGTCTCTTTCTAGAGCCTCGCAAACTCCAATACTGTCTGCCCGGGCCCCTGAATAGAGCCGTAGGCAGGCACAGCAATTGTGAACGTCCAGGGATTCCTCCCACCCCAAAGGGGCTTGGACCAAAAGCTCTTGCTGCTCTTCAAGTAGCCAGGCATCCCCATTCACAGCCCCACCAACGCTGGCGCTGTCTCTTTCTAGGGCCTCCCACACTTCAATAATATCTCAGAGGTCCGCCTTGTAAAGTCGGACCCTGGCTAAGCAATTGCGAACGTCCAGGGATTCCTCCCACCCCAAAGGGGCCAGGACCAAAAGCTCTTGCTGCTCTTCAAGTAGCCAGGCATCCCCATTCACAGCCCCACAAATGCTGGCGCTGTCTCCTTCCAGAGCGTCCCAGATGCCAATATATTCTCAGAAGGCCGTCTTGTAAAGTGGGACCCTGGCTAGCCAATTGTGAACGTCCAGGGATTCCTCCCACCCCAAAGGGGCCAGGACAAAAGCTCTTGCTGCTCTTCAAGTAGCCAGGCATTCTTATTCACAGCCCCAACAATGCTGGCGCTGTCTCTTTCTAGAGCCTCCCTAACTCCAATACTGTCTGCCCGGGCCCCTGAATAGAGCCGCAGGCAGGCACAGAAATTGCGAACGTCCAGGGATTCCTCCCACCCCAAAGGGGCCAGGACCAAAAGCTCTTGCTGCTCTTCAATTAGCCAGGCATCCCCATTCACAGCCCCACCAACGCTGGCGCTGTCTCTTTCTAGGACCTCCCAAACTTCAATAATATCTCAGAGGTCCGCCTTGTAAAGTGGGACCCTGGCTAAGCAATTGCGAACGTCCAGGGATTCCTCCCACCCCAAAGGGGCCAGGACAAAAGCTCTTGCTGCTCTTCAAGTAGCCAGGCATTCTTATTCACAGGCCCACCAATGGTGGCGCTGTCTCTTTCTAGAGCCTCGCAAACTCCAATACTGTCTGCCCGGGCCCATGAATAGAGCCGCAGGCAGGCACAGCAATTGCGAACGTCCAGGGATTCCTCCCACCCCAAAGGGGCCAGGACCAAAAGCTCTTGCTGCTCTTCAAGTAGCCAGGCATCCCCATTCACAGCCCCACCAATGCTGGCGCTGTCTCTTTCCAGAGCGTCCCAGATGCCAATATATTCTCAGAAGGCCGTCTTGTAAAGTGGGACCCTGGCTAAGCAACTGTGAACGTCCAGGGATTCCTCCCACCCCAAAGGGGTCAGGACAAAAGCTCTTGCTGCTCTTCAAGTAGCCAGGCATCCCCATTTACAGCCCCACCAACGCTGGCGCTGTCTCTTTCTAGAGCCTCGCAAACTCCAATACTGTCTGCCCGGGCCCCTGAATAGAGCCGGAGGCAGGCACAGCAATTGTGAACGTCCAGGGATTCCTCCCACCCCAAAGGGGCCAGGACCAAAAGCTCTTGCTGCTCTTCAAGTAGCCAGGCATCCTCATTTACAGCCCCACAAACGCTGGTGCTGTCTCTTTTTAGAGCTACCCAAACTCCAATACTGTCTGCCTTGGCCCCTGATTAGAGCCAGAGGCAGGCACAGCAATTGCGAACGTCCAGGGATTCCTCCCACCCCAAAGGGGCCAGGACCAAAAGCTCTTGCTGCTCTTCAAGTAGCCAGGCAACCCCATTCACAGCCCCACAAATGCTGGCGCTGTCTCTTTCCAGAGCCTCCGAAGCTCCAATACTACCTCAGAGGGCCGCCTTGTAAAGTGGGAGCGAGGCTAAGAAACTGCGAACTTCCAGGGATTCCTCCCACCCAAAAGAGGCCAGGACCAAAACTCTTGCTGCTCTTCAAGTAGCCACGCAATCCTATTCACAGCCCCACCAACGCTGGCGCTGTCCCTTTCTACAGCCTCCCAAACTCCACTACTATCTCACTGGCCTGCCGAGTACGCCAGGAGCTAGGCTCAGCAAGTGCGAACGTCCAGGGATTCCTCCCACCCCAAAGGGGCCAGGACCAAAAGCCCTTGATGCTTTTCAAGTAGCCAGGCAAACCCCATTCACAGCCCCACAAACGCTGGCGCTGTCTCTTTCTACAGCCTCCCAAACTCCACTACTATCTCACTGGCCTGCCGAGTACGCCAGGAGCTAGGCTCAGCAAGTGCGAACGTCCAGGGATTCCTCCCACCCCAAAGGGGCTTGGGCCAAAAGCTCTTGCTGCTCTTCAAGTAGCCAGGCATCCCCATTCACAGCCCCACCGACGCTGGCACTGACTTTTTCTAGGGCCTCCCAAACTTCAATACTATCTCAGAGGTCCGCCTTGTAAAGTGGGAGCGAGGCTCAGCAATTGCAAACGTCCAGGGATTCCTCCCACCCCAAAGGGGCCAGGACAAAAGCTCTTGCTGCTCTTCAAGTAGCCAGGCATCCCCATTTACAGCCCCACCAACGCTGGCGCTGTCTCTTTCTAGAGCCTCGCAAACTCCAATACTGTCTGCCCGGGCCCCTGATTAGAGCCGGAGGCAGGCACAGAAATTGCGAACGTCCAGGGATTCCTCCCACCCCAAAGGGGCTTGGACCAAAAGCTCTTGCTGCTCTTCAAGTAGCCAGGCATCCCCATTCACAGCCCCACCAACGCTGGCGCTGTCTCTTTCTAGGACCTCCCAAACTTCAATAATATCTCAGAGGTCCGCCTTGTAAAGTGGGACCCTGGCTAAGCAATTGCGAACGTCCAGGGATTCCTCCCACCCCAAAGGGGCCAGGACAAAAGCTCTTGCTGCTCTTCAAGTAGCCAGGCATTCTTATTCACAGGCCCACCAATGCTGGCGCTGTCTCTTTCTAGAGCCTCGCAAACTCCAATACTGTCTGCCCGGGCCCATGAATAGAGCCGCAGGCAGGCACAGCAATTGCGAACGTCCAAGGATTCCTCCCACCCCAAAGGGGCCAGGACGAAAAGCTCTTGCTGCTCTTCAAGTAGCCAGGCATCCTCATTTACAGCCCCACCAACGCTGGCGCTGTCTCTTTCTACAGCCTCCCAAACTCCAATACAGTCTGTCTTGGCCCCTGATTTGAGCCGGAGGCAGGCACAGCCATTGCGAACATCCAGGGATTCCTCCCACCCCAAAGGGGCCAGGACCAAAAGCTCTTGCTGCTCTTCAAGTAGCTAGGCAACCCCATTCACAGCCCCACTAACGCTGGCGCTGTCTCTTTCTAGAGCCTCCCAAACTCCAATACAACCTGCATGGGCAGCCGAGTACACCTGGCGCCAGGCTCAGCAATTACGAACGTCCAGGGATTCCTCCCACCCCAAAGGGGCCAGGACAAAAGCTCTTGCTGCTCTTCAAGTAGCCAGGCATTCTTATTCACAGCCCCACTAATGCTGGCGCTGTCTCTTTCTAGAGCCTCCCTAACTCCAATACTGTCTGCCCGGGCCCCTGAATAGAGCCGCAGGCAGGCACAGCAATTGCGAACGTCCAGGGATTCCTCCCACCCCATAGGGGCCAGGACCAAAAGCTCTTGCTGCTCTTCAAGAAGGCACGCAACCCCATTCACAGCCTCACAAAAGATGGCGCTGTCTCTTTCTACAGTCTCCCAAGCTCTTATACTACCTGCCTGGGCAGCTAGGCCTTGGCAGAGCTCAGAAACTACGAACGTCCAGGGATTCCTCCCACCCCAAAGGGGCCAGGACCAAAAGCTCTTGCTGCTCTTCAAGTAGCCAGGCAACCCCATTCACAGCCCCACAAATGCTGGCGCTGTCTCTTTCCAGAGCCTCCGAAGCTCCAATACTACCTCAGAGGGCCGCCTTGTAAAGTGGGAGCGAGGCTAAGAAACTGCGAACTTCCAGGGATTCCTCCCACCCAAAAGAGGCCAGGACCAAAACTCTTGCTGCTCTTCAAGTAGCCACGCAATCCTATTCACAGCCCCACCAACGCTGGCGCTGTCCCTTTCTACAGCCTCCCAAACTCCACTACTATCTCACTGGCCTGCCGAGTACGCCAGGAGCTAGGCTCAGCAAGTGCGAACGTCCAGGGATTCCTCCCACCCCAAAGGGGCCAGGACCAAAAGCCCTTGATGCTTTTCAAGTAGCCAGGCAAACCCCATTCACAGCCCCACAAACGCTGGCGCTGTCTCTTTCTACAGCCTCCCAAACTCCACTACTATCTCACTGGCCTGCCGAGTACGCCAGGAGCTAGGCTCAGCAAGTGCGAACGTCCAGGGATTCCTCCCACCCCAAAGGGGCTTGGGCCAAAAGCTCTTGCTGCTCTTCAAGTAGCCAGGCATCCCCATTCACAGCCCCACCGACGCTGGCACTGACTTTTTCTAGGGCCTCCCAAACTTCAATAATATCTCAGAGGTCCGCCTTGTAAAGTGGGAGCGAGGCTCAGCAATTGCAAACGTCCAGGGATTCTTCCCACCCCAAAGGGGCCAGGACAAAAGCTCTTGCTGCTCTTCAAGTAGCCAGGCATCCCCATTTACAGCCCCACCAACGCTGGCGCTGTCTCTTTCTAGAGCCTCGCAAACTCCAATACTGTCTGCCCGGGCCCCTGATTAGAGCCGGAGGCAGGCACAGAAATTGCGAACGTCCAGGGATTCCTCCCACCCCAAAGGGGCTTGGACCAAAAGCTCTTGCTGCTCTTCAAGTAGCCAGGCATCCCCATTCACAGCCCCACCAACGCTGGCGCTGTCTCTTTCTAGGACCTCCCAAACTTCAATAATATCTCAGAGGTCCGCCTTGTAAAGTGGGACCCTGGCTAAGCAATTGCGAACGTCCAGGGATTCCTCCCACCCCAAAGGGGCCAGGACAAAAGCTCTTGCTGCTCTTCAAGTAGCCAGGCATTCTTATTCACAGGCCCACCAATGCTGGCGCTGTCTCTTTCTAGAGCCTCGCAAACTCCAATACTGTCTGCCCGGGCCCCTGAATAGAGCCGCAGGCAGGCACAGCAATTGCGAACGTCCAAGGATTCCTCCCACCCCAAAGGGGCCAGGACCAAAAGCTCTTGCTGCTCTTCAAGTAGCCAGGCATCCTCATTTACAGCCCCACCAACGCTGGCGCTGTCTCTTTCTACAGCCTCCCAAACTCCAATACAGTCTGTCTTGGCCCCTGATTTGAGCCGGAGGCAGGCACAGCCATTGCGAACGTCCAGGGATTCCTCCCACCCCAAAGGGGCCAGGACCAAAAGCTCTTGCTGCTCTTCAAGTAGCTAGGCAACCCCATTCACAGCCCCACCAACGCTGGCGCTGTCTCTTTCTAGAGCCTCCCAAACTCCAATACAACCTGCATGGGCAGCCGAGTACACCTGGCGCCAGGCTCAGCAATTGCGAACGTCCAGGGATTCCTCCCACCCCAAAGGGGCCAGGACAAAAGCTCTTGCTGCTCTTCAAGTAGCCAGGCATTCTTATTCACAGCCCCACTAATGCTGGCGCTGTCTCTTTCTAGAGCCTCCCTAACTCCAATACTGTCTGCCCGGGCCCCTGAATAGAGCCGCAGGCAGGCACAGCAATTGCGAACGTCCAGGGATTCCTCCCACCCCATAGGGGCCAGGACCAAAAGCTCTTGCTGCTCTTCAAGAAGGCACGCAACCCCATTCACAGCCTCACAAAAGATGGCGCTGTCTCTTTCTACAGTCTCCCAAGCTCTTATACTACCTGCCTGGGCAGCTAGGCCGTAGCAGAGCTCAGAAACTACGAACGTCCAGGGATTCCTCCCACCCCAAAGGGGCCAGGACCAAAAGCTCTTGCTGCTCTTCAAGTAGCCAGGCATCCCCATTTACAGCCCCACCAACGCTGGCGCTGTCTCTTTCTAGAGCTACCCAAACTCCAATACTGTCTGCCTTGGCCCCTGATTAGAGCCAGAGGCAGGCACAGCAATTGCGAACGTCCAGGGATTCCTCCCACCCCAAAGGGGCCAGGACCAAAAGCTCTTGCTGCTCTTCAAGTAGCTAGGCAACCCCATTCACAGCCCCACAAATGCTGGCGCTGTCTCTTTCTAGAGCCTCGCAAACTCCAATACTACCTCAGAGGGCCGCCTTGTAAAGTGGGAGCGAGGCTAAGAAACTGCGAACTTCGAGGGATTCCTCCCACCCCAAAGAGGCCAGGACCAAAACTCTTGCTGCTCTTCAAGTAGCCAGGCATTCTTATTTACAGCCCCACCAACGCTGGCGCTGTCCCTTTCTACAGCCTCCCAAACTCCACTACTATCTCACTGGCCTGCCGAGTACGCCAGGAGCTAGGCTCAGCAAGTGCGAACGTCCAGGGATTCCTCCCACCCCAAAGGGGCCAGGACCAAAAGCCCTTGATGCTTTTCAAGTAGCCAGGCAAACCCCATTCACAGCCCCAAAAACGCTGGCGCTGTCTCTTTCTACAGCCTCCCAAACTCCACTACTATCTCACTGGCCTGCCGAGTACGCCAGGAGCTAGGCTCAGCAAGTGCGAACGTCCAGGGATTCCTCCCACCCGAAAGGGGCTTGGGCCAAAAGCTCTTGCTGCTCTTCAAGTAGCCAGGCATCCCCATTCACAGCCCCACCGACGCTGGCACTGACTTTTTCTAGGGCGTCCCAAACTTCAATACTATCTCAGAGGTCCGCCTTGTAAAGTGGGACCCTGGCTAAGCAATTGCGAACGTCCAGGGATTCCTCCCACCCCAAAGGGGCCAGGACAAAAGCTCTTGCTGCTCTTCAAGTAGCCAGGCATTCTTATTCACAGCCCCACCAATGCTGGCGCTGTCTCTTTCTAGAGCCTCCCAAACTCCAATACTGTCTGCCCGGGCCCCTGAATAGAGCCGCAGGCAGGCACAGCAATTGCGAACGTCCAGGGATTCCTCGCACCCCAAAGGGGCCAGGACCAAAAGCTCTTGCTGCTCTTCAAGTAGCCAGGCATCCCCATTCACAGCCCCACCAACGCTGGCGCTGTCTCTTTCCAGAGCGTCCCAGATGCCAATATATTCTCAGAAGGCCGTCTTGTAAAGTGGGACCCTGGCTAGCCAATTGTGAACGTCCAGGGATTCCTCCCACCCCAAAGGGGCCAGGACAAAAGCTCTTGCTGCTCTTCAAGTAGCCAGGCATTCTTATTCACAGCCCCAACAATGCTGGCGCTGTCTCTTTCTAGAGCCTCCCTAACTCCAATACTGTCTTCCTTGGCCCCTGATTAGAGACGGAGGCAGGCACAGCAATTGCGAACGTCCAGGGATTCCTCCCACCCCATAGGGGCCAGGACCAAAAGCTCTTGCTGCTCTTCAAGAAGGCACGCAACCCCATTCACAGCCTCACAAACGATGGCGCTGTCTCTTTCTACAGTCTCCCAAGCTCTTATACTACCTGCCTGGGCAGCTAGGCCGTAGCAGAGCTCAGAAACTACGAACGTCCAGGGATTCCTCCCACCCCAAAGGGGCCAGGACCAAAAGCTCTTGCTGCTCTTCAAGTAGCCAGGCATCCCCATTTACAGCCCCACCAACGCTGGCGCTGTCTCTTTCTAGAGCTACCCAAACTCCAATACTGTCTGCCTTGGCCCCTGATTAGAGCCAGAGGCAGGCACAGCAATTGCGAACGTCCAGGGATTCCTCCCACCCCAAAGGGGCCAGGACCAAAAGCTCTTGCTGCTCTTCAAGTAGCTAGGCAACCCCATTCACAGCCCCACAAATGCTGGCGCTGTCTCTTTCTAGAGCCTCGCAAACTCCAATACTACCTCAGAGGGCCGCCTTGTAAAGTGGGAGCGAGGCTAAGAAACTGCGAACTTCGAGGGATTCCTCCCACCCCAAAGAGGCCAGGACCAAAACTCTTGCTGCTCTTCAAGTAGCCAGGCATTCTTATTTACAGCCCCACCAACGCTGGCGCTGTCCCTTTCTACAGCCTCCCAAACTCCACTACTATCTCACTGGCCTGCCGAGTACGCCAGGAGCTAGGCTCAGCAAGTGCGAACGTCCAGGGATTCCTCCCACCCCAAAGGGGCCAGGACCAAAAGCCCTTGATGCTTTTCAAGTAGCCAGGCAAACCCCATTCACAGCCCCAAAAACGCTGGCGCTGTCTCTTTCTACAGCCTCCCAAACTCCACTACTATCTCACTGGCCTGCCGAGTACGCCAGGAGCTAGGCTCAGCAAGTGCGAACGTCCAGGGATTCCTCCCACCCGAAAGGGGCTTGGGCCAAAAGCTCTTGCTGCTCTTCAAGTAGCCAGGCATCCCCATTCACAGCCCCACCGACGCTGGCACTGACTTTTTCTAGGGCGTCCCAAACTTCAATACTATCTCAGAGGTCCGCCTTGTAAAGTGGGAGCGAGGCTCAGCAATTGCAAACGTCCAGGGATTCCTCCCACCCCAAAGGGGCCAGGACAAAAGCTCTTGCTGCTCTTCAAGTAGCCAGGCATCCCCATTTACAGCCCCACCAACGCTGGCGCTGTCTCTTTCTAGAGCCTCGCAAACTCCAATACTGTCTGCCCGGGCCCCTGATTAGAGCCGGAGGCAGGCACAGAAATTGCGAACGTCCAGGGATTCCTCCCACCCCAAAGGGGCTTGGACCAAAAGCTCTTGCTGCTCTTCAAGTAGCCAGGCATCCCCATTCACAGCCCCACCAACGCTGGCGCTGTCTCTTTCTAGGACCTCCCAAACTTCAATAATATCTCAGAGGTCCGCCTTGTAAAGTGGGACCCTGGCTAAGCAATTGCGAACGTCCAGGGATTCCTCCCACCCCAAAGGGGCCAGGACAAAAGCTCTTGCTGCTCTTCAAGTAGCCAGGCATTCTTATTCACAGGCCCACCAATGCTGGCGCTGTCTCTTTCTAGAGCCTCGCAAACTCCAATACTGTCTGCCCGGGCCCATGAATAGAGCCGCAGGCAGGCACAGCAATTGCGAACGTCCAGGGATTCCTCCCACCCCAAAGGGGCCAGGACCAAAAGCTCTTGCTGCTCTTCAAGTAGCCAGGCATCCCCATTCACAGCCCCACCAACGCTGGCGCTGTCTCTTTCTAGGGCCTCCCAAAATTCAATACTATCTCAGAGGTCCGCCTTGTAAAGTGGGACCCTGGCTAAGCAATTGCGAACGTCCAGGGATTCCTCCCACCCCAAAGGGGCCAGGACAAAAGCTCTTGCTGCTCTTCAAGTAGCCAGGCATTCTTATTCACAGCCCCACCAATGCTGGCGCTGTCTCTTTCTAGAGCCTCCCAAACTCCAATACTGTCTGCCCGGGCCCCTGAATAGAGCCGCAGGCAGGCACAGCAATTGCGAACGTCCAGGGATTCCTCGCACCCCAAAGGGGCCAGGACCAAAAGCTCTTGCTGCTCTTCAAGTAGCCAGGCATCCCCATTCACAGCCCCACCAACGCTGGCGCTGTCTCTTTCCAGAGCGTCCCAGATGCCAATATATTCTCAGAAGGCCGTCTTGTAAAGTGGGACCCTGGCTAGCCAATTGTGAACGTCCAGGGATTCCTCCCACCCCAAAGGGGCCAGGACAAAAGCTCTTGCTGCTCTTCAAGTAGCCAGGCATTCTTATTCACAGCCCCAACAATGCTGGCGCTGTCTCTTTCTAGAGCCTCCCTAACTCCAATACTGTCTTCCTTGGCCCCTGATTAGAGACGGAGGCAGGCACAGCAATTGCGAACGTCCAGGGATTCCTCCCACCCCATAGGGGCCAGGACCAAAAGCTCTTGCTGCTCTTCAAGAAGGCACGCAACCCCATTCACAGCCTCACAAACGATGGCGCTGTCTCTTTCTACAGTCTCCCAAGCTCTTATACTACCTGCCTGGGCAGCTAGGCCGTAGCAGAGCTCAGAAACTACGAACGTCCAGGGATTCCTCCCACCCCAAAGGGGCCAGGACCAAAAGCTCTTGCTGCTCTTCAAGTAGCCAGGCATCCCCATTTACAGCCCCACCAACGCTGGCGCTGTCTCTTTCTAGAGCCTCGCAAACTCCAATACTGTCTGCCCGGGCCCCTGATTAGAGCCGGAGGCAGGCACAGAAATTGCGAACGTCCAGGGATTCCTCCCACCCCAAAGGGGCTTGGACCAAAAGCTCTTGCTGCTCTTCAAGTAGCCAGGCATCCCCATTCACAGCCCCACCAACGCTGGCGCTGTCTCTTTCTAGGGCCTCCCAAACTTCAATAATATCTCAGAGGTCCGCCTTGTAAAGTCGGACCCTGGCTAAGCAATTGCGAACGTCCAGGGATTCCTCCCACCCCAAAGGGGCCAGGACAAAAGCTCTTGCTGCTCTTCAAGTAGCCAGGCATTCTTATTCACAGGCCCACCAATGCTGGCGCTGTCTCTTTCTAGAGCCTCGCAAACTCCAATACTGTCTGCCCGGGCCCCTGAATAGAGCCGCAGGCAGGCACAGCAATTGCGAACGTCCAGGGATTCCTCCCACCCCAAAGGAGCCAGGACCAAAAGCTCTTGCTGCTCTTCAAGTAGCCAGGCATCCCCATTCACAGCCCCACCAATGCTGGCGCTGTCTCTTTCCAGAGCGTACCAGATGCCAATATATTCTCAGAAGGCCGTCTTGTAAAGTGGGACCCTGGCTAAGCAACTGTGAACGTCCAGGGATTCCTCGCACCCCAAAGGGGTCAGGACAAAAGCTCTTGCTGCTCTTCAAGTAGCCAGGCATTCTTATTCACAGGCCCACCAATGCTGGCGCTGTCTCTTTCTAGAGCCTCCCAAACTCCAATACTGTCTGCCCGGGCCCCTGAATAGAGCCGCAGGCAGGCACAGCAATCGCGAACGTCCAGGGATTCCTCCCACCCCAAAGGGGCCAGGACCAAAAGCTCTTGCTGCTCTTCAAGTAGCCAGGCATCCCCATTCACAGCCCCACCAACGCTGGCGCTGTCTCTTTCCAGAGCGTCCCAGATGCCAATATATTCTCAGAAGGCCGTCTTGTAAAGTGGGACCCTGGCTAGCCAATTGTGAACGTCCAGGGATTCCTCCCACCCCAAAGGGGCCAGGACCAAAAGCTCTTGCTGCTCTTCAAGTAGCCAGGCATCCCCATTCACAGCCCCACAAATGCTGGCGCTGTCTCTTTCCAGAGCGTCCCAGATGCCAATATATTCTCAGAAGGCCCTCTTGTAAAGTGGGACCCTGGCTAAGCAACTGTGAACGTCCAGGGATTCCTCCCACCCCAAAGGGGCTTGGACCAAAAGCTCTTGCTGCTCTTCAAGTAGCCAGGCATCCCCATTCACAGCCCCACCAACGCTGGCGCTGACTTTTTCTAGGGCCTCCCAAACTTCAATACTATCTCAGAGGTCCGCCTTGTAAAGTGGGAGCGAGGCTCAGCAATTGCAAACGTCCAGGGATTCCTCCCACCCCAAAGGGGCCAGGACAAAAGCTCTTGCTGCTCTTCAAGCAGCCAGGCATTCTTATTTACAGCCCCACCAACGCTGGCGCTGTCTCTTTCTAGAGCCTCGCAAACTCCAATACTGTCTGCCCGGGCCCCTGAATAGAGCCGGAGGCAGGCACAGCAATTGTGAACGTCCAGGGATTCCTCCCACCCCAAAGGGGCCAGGACCAAAAGCTCTTGCTGCTCTTCAAGTAGCCAGGCATCCTCATTTACAGCCCCACAAACGCTGGCGCTGTCTCTTTCTAGAGCCGCCCAAACTCCAATACAGTCTGTCTTGGCCCCTGATTAGAGCCGGAGGCAGGCACAGCAATTGCGAACGTCCAGGGATTCCTCCCACCCCAAAGGGGCCAGGACCAAAAGCTCTTGCTGCTCTTCAAGTAGCCAGGCAACCCCATTCACAGCCCCTCAAATGCTGGCGCTGTCTCTTTCCAGAGCCTCCGAAGCTCCAATACTACCTCAGAGGGCCGCCTTGTAAAGTGGGAGCGAGTCTCAGAAACTGCGAACTTCCAGGGATTCCTCCCACCCAAAAGAGGCCAGGACCAAAACTCTTGCTGCTCTTCAAGTAGCCACGCAATCCTATTCACAGCCCCACCAACGCTGGCGCTGTCCCTTTCTACAGCCTCCCAAACTCCACTACTATCTCACTGGCCTGCCGAGTACGCCAGGAGCTAGGCTCAGCAATTGCGAACGTCCAGGGATTCCTCCCACCCCAAAGGGGCCAGGACCAAAAGCCCTTGATGCTTTTCAAGTAGCCAGGCAAACCCCATTCACAGCCCCACAAACGCTGGCGCTGTCTCTTTCTACAGCCTCCCAAACTCCACTACTATCTCACTGGCCTGCCGAGTACGCCAGGAGCTAGGCTCAGCAAGTGCGAACGTCCAGGGATTCCTCCCACCCGAAAGGGGCTTGGGCCAAAAGCTCTTGCTGCTCTTCAAGTAGCCAGGCATCCCCATTCACAGCCCCACCAATGCTGGCACTGACTTTTTCTAGGGCCTCCCAAACTTCAATACTATCTCAGAGGTCCGCCTTGTAAAGTGGGAGCGAGGCTCAGCAATTGCAAACGTCCAGGGATTCCTCCCACCCCAAAGGGGCCAGGACAAAAGCTCTTGCTGCTCTTCAAGTAGCCAGGCATCCCCATTTACAGCCCCACCAACGCTGGCACTGTCTCTTTCTAGAGCCTCGCAAACTCCAATACTGTCTGCCCGGGCCCCTGATTAGAGCCGGAGGCAGGCACAGAAATTGCGAACGTCCAGGGATTCCTCCCACCCCAAAGGGGCTTGGACCAAAAGCTCTTGCTGCTCTTCTAGTAGCCAGGCATCCCCATTCACAGCCCCACCAACGCTGGCGCTGTCTCTTTCTAGGGCCTCCCAAACTTCAATAATATCTCAGAGGTCCGCCTTGTAAAGTGGGACCCTGGCTAAGCAATTGCGAACGTCCAGGGATTCCTCCCACCCCAAAGGGGCCAGGACAAAAGCTCTTGCTGCTCTTCAAGTAGCCAGGCATTCTTATTCACAGGCCCACCAATGCTGGCGCTGTCTCTTTCTAGAGCCTCGCAAACTCCAATACTGTCTGCCCGGGCCCATGAATAGAGCCGCAGGCAGGCACAGCAATTGCGAACGTCCAGGGATTCCTCCCACCCCAAAGGGGCCAGGACCAAAAGCTCTTGCTGCTCTTCAAGTAGCCAGGCATCCCCATTCACAGCCCCACCAACGCTGGCGCTGTCTCTTTCCAGAGCGTCCCAGATACCAATATATTCTCAGAAGGCCGTCTTGTAAAGTGGGACCCTGGCTAAGCAACTGTGAACGTCCAGGGATTCCTCCCACCCCAAAGGGGTCAGGACAAAAGCTCTTGCTGCTCTTCAAGTAGCCAGGCATTCTTATTCACAGCCCCACCAATGCTGGCGCTGTCTCTTTCTAGAGCCTCCCAAACTCCAATACTGTCTGCCCGGGCCCCTGAATAGAGCCGCAGGCAGGCACAGCAATTGCGAACGTCCAGGGATTCCTCCCACCCCAAAGGGGCCAGGACCAAAAGCTCTTGCTGCTCTTCAAGTAGCCAGGCATCCCCATTCACAGCCCCACCAACGCTGGCGCTGTCTCTTTCCAGAGCGTCCCAGATGCCAATATATTCTCAGAAGGCCGTATTGCAAAGTGGGACCCTGGCTAGCCAATTGTGAACGTCCAGGGATTCCTCCCACCCCAAAGGGGCCAGGACAAAAGCTCTTGCTGCTCTTCAAGTAGCCAGGCATTCTTATTCACAGCCCCACTAATGCTGGCGCTGTCTCTTTCTAGAGCCTCCCTAACTCCAATACTGTCTGCCCGGGCCCCTGAATAGAGCCGCAGGCAGGCACAGCAATTGCGAACGTCCAGGGATTCCTCCCACCCCATAGGGGCCAGGACCAAAAGCTCTTGCTGCTCTTCAAGAAGGCACGCAACCCCATTCACAGCCTCACAAACGATGGCGCTGTCTCTTTCTACAGTCTCCCAAGCTCTTATACTACCTGCCTGGGCAGCTAGGCCGTAGCAGAGCTCAGAAACTACGAACGTCCAGGGATTCCTCCCACCCCAAAGGGGCCAGGACCAAAAGCTCTTGCTGCTCTTCAAGTAGCCAGGCATCCCCATTTACAGCCCCACCAACGCTGGCGCTGTCTCTTTCTAGAGCCTCCCAAACTCCAATACTGTCTGCCTTGGCCCCTGATTAGAGCCAGAGGCAGGCACAGCAATTGCGAACGTCCAGGGATTCCTCCCACCCCAAAGGGGCCAGGACCAAAAGCTCTTTCTGCTCTTCAAGTAGCTAGGCAACCCCATTCACAGCCCCACAAATGCTGGCGCTGTCTCTTTCCAGAGCCTCCGAAGCTCCAATACTACCTCAGAGGGCCGCCTTGTAAAGTGGGAGCGAGGCTAAGAAACTGCGAACTTCCAGGGATTCCTCCCACCCCAAAGAGGCCAGGACCAAAACTCTTGCTGCTCTTCAAGTAGCCACGCAATTCTATTCACAGCCCCACCAACGCTGGCACTGACTTTTTCTAGGGCCTCCCAAACTTCAATACTATCTCAGAGGTCCGCCTTGTAAAGTGGGAGCTAGGCTCAGCAATTGCGAACGTCCAGGGATTCCTCCCACCCCAAAGGGGCCAGGACAAAAGCTCTTGCTGCTCTTCAAGTAGCCAGGCATTCTTATTTACAGCCCCACCAACGCTGGCGCTGTCTCTTTCTACAGCCTCCCAAACTCCCATACTACCTGCATGGGCAGCCGAGTACACCTGGCGCCAGGCTTAGCAATTGCGAACGTCCAGGGATTCCTCCCACCCGAAAGGGGCTTGGGCCAAAAGCTCTTGCTGCTCTTCAAGTAGCCAGGCATCCCCATTCACAGCCCCACCAACGCTGGCACTGACTTTTTCTAGGGCCTCCCAAACTTCAATACTATCTCAGAGGTCCGCCTTGTAAAGTGGGAGAGAGCCTCAGCAATTGCAAACGTCCAGGGATTCCTCCCACCCCAAAGGGGCCCGGACAAAAGCTCTTGCTGCTCTTCAAGTAGCCAGGCATTCTTATTTACAGCCCCACCAACGCTGGCGCTGTCTCTTTCTAGAGCCTCGCAAACTCCAATACTGTCTGCCCGGGCCCCTGAATAGAGCCGCAGGCAGGCACAGCAATTGTGAACATCCAGGGATTCCTCCCACCCCAAAGGGGCTTGGACCAAAAGCTCTTGCTGCTGTTCAAGTAGCCAGGCATCCCCATTCACAGCCCCACCAACGCTGGCGCTGTCTCTTTCTAGGGCCTCCCAAACTTCAATAATATCTCAGAGGTCCGCCTTGTAAAGTCGGACCCTGGCTAAGCAATTGCGAACGTCCAGGGATTCCTCCCACCCCAAAGGGGCCAGGACCAAAAGCTCTTGCTGCTCTTCAAGTAGCCAGGCATCCCCATTCACAGCCCCACAAATGCTGGCGCTGTCTCCTTCCAGAGCGTCCCAGATGCCAATATATTCTCAGAAGGCCGTCTTGTAAAGTGGGACCCTGGCTAGCCAATTGTGAACGTCCAGGAATTCCTCCCACCCCAAAGGGGCCAGGACAAAAGCTCTTGCTGCTCTTCAAGTAGCCAGGCATTCTTATTCACAGCCCCAACAATGCTGGCGCTGTCTCTTTCTAGAGCCTCCCTAACTCCAATACTGTCTGCCTGGGCCCCTGAATAGAGCCGCAGGCAGGCACAGCAATTGCGAACGTCCAGGGATTCCTCCCACCCCATAGGGGCCAGGACCAAAAGCTCTTGCTGCTCTTCAAGAAGGCACGCAACCCCATTCACAGCCTCACAAACGATGGCGCTGTCTCTTTCTACAGTCTCCCAAGCTCTTATACTACCTGCCTGGGCAGCTAGGCCGTAGCAGAGCTCAGAAACTACGAACGTCCAGGGATTCCTCCCACCCCAAAGGGGCCAGGACCAAAAGCTCTTGCTGCTCTTCAAGTAGCCAGGCATCCCCATTTACAGCCCCACCAACGCTGGCGCTGTCTCTTTCTAGAGCTACCCAAACTCCAATAATGTCTGCCTTGGCCCCTGATTAGAGCCAGAGGCAGGCACAGCAATTGCGAACGTCCAGGGATTCCTCCCACCCCAAAGGGGCCAGGACCAAAAGCTCTTGCTGCTCTTCAAGTAGCTAGGCAACCCCATTCACAGCCCCACAAATGCTGGCGCTGTCTCTTTATAGAGCCTCGCAAACTCCAATACTACCTCAGAGGGCCGCCTTGTAAAGTGGGAGCGAGGCTAAGAAACTGCGAACTTCCAGGGATTCCTCCCACCCAAAAGAGGCCAGGACCAAAACTCTTGCTGCTCTTCAAGTAGCCATGCAATCCTATTCACAGCCCCACCAACGCTGGCGCTGTCTCTTTCTACAGCCTCCCAAACTCCACTACTATCTCCCTGGGCTGCCGAGTACGCCAGGAGCTAGGCTCAGCAAGTGCGAACGTCCAGGGATTCCTCCCACCCCAAAGGGGCCAGGACCAAAAGCTCTTGCTGCTCTTCAAGTAGCCAGGCATCCCCATTCACAGCCCCACCAACGCTGGCGCTGACTTTTTCTAGGGCCTCCCAAACTTCAATACTATCTCAGAGGTCCGCCTTGTAAAGTGGGAGCGAGGCTCAGTAATTGCAAACGTCCAGGGATTCCTCCCACCCCAAAGGGGCCAGGACAAAAGCTCTTGCTGCTCTTCAAGTAGCCAGGCATTCTTATTTACAGCCCCACCAACGCTGGCGCTGTCTCTTTCTAGAGCCTCGCAAACTCCAATACTGTCTGCCTGGGCCCCTGAATAGAGCCGCAGGCAGGCACAGCAATTGTGAACGTCCAGGGATTCCTCCCACCCCAAAGGGGCCAGGACCAAAAGCTCTTGCTGCTCTTCAAGTAGCCAGGCATCCTCATTTACAGCCCCACAAACGCTGGCGCTGTCTCTTTCTAGAGCCGCCCAAACTCCAATACAGTCTGTCTTGGCCCCTGATTAGAGCCGGAGGCAGGCACAGCAATTGCGAACGTCCAGGGATTCCTCCCACCCCAAAGGGGCCAGGACCAAAAGCTCTTGCTGCTCTTCAAGTAGCCAGGCAACCCCATTCACAGCCCCTCAAATGCTGGCGCTGTCTCTTTCCAGAGCCTCCGAAGCTCCAATACTACCTCAGAGGGCCGCCTTGTAAAGTGGGAGCGAGTCTCAGAAACTGCGAACTTCCAGGGATTCCTCCCACCCAAAAGAGGCCAGGACCAAAACTCTTGCTGCTCTTCAAGTAGCCACGCAATCCTATTCACAGCCCCACCAACGCTGGCGCTGTCCCTTTCTACAGCCTCCCAAACTCCACTACTATCTCACTGGCCTGCCGAGTACGCCAGGAGCTAGGCTCAGCAATTGCGAACGTCCAGGGATTCCTCCCACCCCAAAGGGGCCAGGACCAAAAGCCCTTGATGCTTTTCAAGTAGCCAGGCAAACCCCATTCACAGCCCCACAAACGCTGGCGCTGTCTCTTTCTACAGCCTCCCAAACTCCACTACTATCTCACTGGCCTGCCGAGTACGCCAGGAGCTAGGCTCAGCAAGTGCGAACGTCCAGGGATTCCTCCCACCCGAAAGGGGCTTGGGCCAAAAGCTCTTGCTGCTCTTCAAGTAGCCAGGCATCCCCATTCACAGCCCCACCAATGCTGGCACTGACTTTTTCTAGGGCCTCCCAAACTTCAATACTATCTCAGAGGTCCGCCTTGTAAAGTGGGAGCGAGGCTCAGCAATTGCAAACGTCCAGGGATTCCTCCCACCCCAAAGGGGCCAGGACAAAAGCTCTTGCTGCTCTTCAAGTAGCCAGGCATCCCCATTTACAGCCCCACCAACGCTGGCGCTGTCTCTTTCTAGAGCCTCGCAAACTCCAATACTGTCTGCCCGGGCCCCTGAATAGAGCTGCAGGCAGGCACAGCAATTGCGAACGTCCAGGGATTCCTCCCACCCCAAAGGGGCTTGGACCAAAAGCTCTTGCTGCTCTTCAAGTAGCCAGGCATCCCCATTCACAGCCCCACCAACGCTGGCGCTGTCTCTTTCTAGGACCTCCCAAACTTCAATAATATCTCAGAGGTCCGCCTTGTAAAGTGGGACCCTGGCTAAGCAATTGCGAACGTCCAGGGATTCCTCCCACCCCAAAGGGGCCAGGACAAAAGCTCTTGCTGCTCTTCAAGTAGCCAGGCATTCTTATTCACAGGCCCACCAATGCTGGCGCTGTCTCTTTCTAGAGCCTCGCAAACTCCAATACTGTCTGCCCGGGCCCATGAATAGAGCCGCAGGCAGGCACAGCAATTGCGAACGTCCAGGGATTCCTCCCACCCCAAAGGGGCCAGGACCAAAAGCTCTTGCTGCTCTTCAAGTAGCCAGGCATCCCCATTCACAGCCCCACCAACGCTGGCGCTGTCTCTTTCCAGAGCGTCCCAGATACCAATATATTCTCAGAAGGCCGTCTTGTAAAGTGGGACCCTGGCTAAGCAACTGTGAACGTCCAGGGATTCCTCCCACCCCAAAGGGGTCAGGACAAAAGCTCTTGCTGCTCTTCAAGTAGCCAGGCATTCTTATTCACAGCCCCACCAATGCTGGCGCTGTCTCTTTCTAGAGCCTCCCAAACTCCAATACTGTCTGCCCGGGCCCCTGAATAGAGCCGCAGGCAGGCACAGCAATTGCGAACGTCCAGGGATTCCTCCCACCCCAAAGGGGCCAGGACCAAAAGCTCTTGCTGCTCTTCAAGTAGCCAGGCATCCCCATTCACAGCCCCACCAACGCTGGCGCTGTCTCTTTCCAGAGCGTCCCAGATGCCAATATATTCTCAGAAGGCCGTATTGCAAAGTGGGACCCTGGCTAGCCAATTGTGAACGTCCAGGGATTCCTCCCACCCCAAAGGGGCCAGGACAAAAGCTCTTGCTGCTCTTCAAGTAGCCAGGCATTCTTATTCACAGCCCCACTAATGCTGGCGCTGTCTCTTTCTAGAGCCTCCCTAACTCCAATACTGTCTGCCCGGGCCCCTGAATAGAGCCGCAGGCAGGCACAACAATTGCGAACGTCCAGGGATTCCTCCCACCCCATAGGGGCCAGGACCAAAAGCTCTTGCTGCTCTTCAAGTAGCCAGGCATCCCCATTTACAGCCCCACCAACGCTGGCGCTGTCTCTTTCTAGAGCCTCGCAAACTCCAATACTGTCTGCCCGGGCCCCTGATTAGAGCCGGAGGCAGGCACAGAAATTGCGAACGTCCAGGGATTCCTCCCACCCCAAAGGGGCTTGGACCAAAAGCTCTTGCTGCTCTTCAAGTAGCCAGGCATCCCCATTCACAGCCCCACCAACGCTGGCGCTGTCTCTTTCTAGGACCTCCCAAACTTCAATAATATCTCAGAGGTCCGCCTTGTAAAGTGGGACCCTGGCTAAGCAATTGCGAACGTCCAGGGATTCCTCCCACCCCAAAGGGGCCAGGACAAAAGCTCTTGCTGCTCTTCAAGTAGCCAGGCATTCTTATTCACAGGCCCACCAATGCTGGCGCTGTCTCTTTCTAGAGCCTCGCAAACTCCAATACTGTCTGCCCGGGCCCATGAATAGAGCCGCAGGCAGGCACAGCAATTGCGAACGTCCAGGGATTCCTCCCACCCCAAAGGGGCCAGGACCAAAAGCTCTTGCTGCTCTTCAAGTAGCCAGGCATCCCCATTCACAGCCCCACCAACGCTGGCGCTGTCTCTTTCCAGAGCGTCCCAGATACCAATATATTCTCAGAAGGCCGTCTTGTAAAGTGGGACCCTGGCTAAGCAACTGTGAACGTCCAGGGATTCCTCCCACCCCAAAGGGGTCAGGACAAAAGCTCTTGCTGCTCTTCAAGTAGCCAGGCATTCTTATTCACAGCCCCACCAATGCTGGCGCTGTCTCTTTCTAGAGCCTCCCAAACTCCAATACTGTCTGCCCGGGCCCCTGAATAGAGCCGCAGGCAGGCACAGCAATTGCGAACGTCCAGGGATTCCTCCCACCCCAAAGGGGCCAGGACCAAAAGCTCTTGCTGCTCTTCAAGTAGCCAGGCATCCCCATTCACAGCCCCACCAATGCTGGCGCTGTCTCTTTCCAGAGCGTCCCAGATGCCAATATATTCTCAGAAGGCCGTATTGCAAAGTGGGACCCTGGCTAGCCAATTGTGAACGTCCAGGGATTCCTCCCACCCCAAAGGGGCCAGGACAAAAGCTCTTGCTGCTCTTCAAGTAGCCAGGCATTCTTATTCACAGCCCCACTAATGCTGGCGCTGTCTCTTTCTAGAGCCTCCCTAACTCCAATACTGTCTGCCCGGGCCCCTGAATAGAGCCGCAGGCAGGCACAGCAATTGCGAACGTCCAGGGATTCCTCCCACCCCATAGGGGCCAGGACCAAAAGCTCTTGCTGCTCTTCAAGAAGGCACGCAACCCCATTCACAGCCTCACAAACGATGGCGCTGTCTCTTTCTACAGTCTCCCAAGCTCTTATACTACCTGCCTGGGCAGCTAGGCCGTAGCAGAGCTCAGAAACTACGAACGTCCAGGGATTCCTCCCACCCCAAAGGGGCCAGGACCAAAAGCTCTTGCTGCTCTTCAAGTAGCCAGGCATCCCCATTTACAGCCCCACCAACGCTGGCGCTGTCTCTTTCTAGAGCCTCCCAAACTCCAATACTGTCTGCCTTGGCCCCTGATTAGAGCCAGAGGCAGGCACAGCAATTGCGAACGTCCAGGGATTCCTCCCACCCCAAAGGGGCCAGGACCAAAAGCTCTTGCTGCTCTTCAAGTAGCTAGGCAACCCCATTCACAGCCCCACAAATGCTGGCGCTGTCTCTTTATAGAGCCTCGCAAACTCCAATACTACCTCAGAGGGCCGCCTTGTAAAGTGGGAGCGAGGCTAAGAAACTGCGAACTTCCAGGGATTCCTCCCACCCAAAAGAGGCCAGGACCAAAACTCTTGCTGCTCTTCAAGTAGCCATGCAATCCTATTCACAGCCCCACCAACGCTGGCGCTGTCTCTTTCTACAGCCTCCCAAACTCCACTACTATCTCCCTGGGCTGCCGAGTACGCCAGGAGCTAGGCTCAGCAAGTGCGAACGTCCAGGGATTCCTCCCACCCCAAAGGGGCCAGGACCAAAAGCTCTTGCTGCTCTTCAAGTAGCCAGGCATCCCCATTCACAGCCCCACCAACGCTGGCGCTGACTTTTTCTAGGGCCTCCCAAACTTCAATACTATCTCAGAGGTCCGCCTTGTAAAGTGGGAGCGAGGCTCAGTAATTGCAAACGTCCAGGGATTCCTCCCACCCCAAAGGGGCCAGGACAAAAGCTCTTGCTGCTCTTCAAGTAGCCAGGCATTCTTATTTACAGCCCCACCAACGCTGGCGCTGTCTCTTTCTAGAGCCTCGCAAACTCCAATACTGTCTGCCTGGGCCCCTGAATAGAGCCGGAGGCAGGCACAGCAATTGTGAACGTCCAGGGATTCCTCCCACCCCAAAGGGGCCAGGACCAAAAGCTCTTGCTGCTCTTCAAGTAGCCAGGCATCCTCATTTACAGCCCCACAAACGCTGGCGCTGTCTCTTTCTAGAGCCGCCCAAACTCCAATACAGTCTGTCTTGGCCCCTGATTAGAGCCGGAGGCAGGCACAGCAATTGCGAACGTCCAGGGATTCCTCCCACCCCAAAGGGGCCAGGACCAAAAGCTCTTGCTGCTCTTCAAGTAGCCAGGCAACCCCATTCACAAACCCTCAAATGCTGGCGCTGTCTCTTTCCAGAGCCTCCGAAGCTCCAATACTACCTCAGAGGGCCGCCTTGTAAAGTGGGAGCGAGGGTAAGAAACTGTGAACTTCCAGGGATTCCTCCCACCCCAAAGAGGCCAGGACCAAAACTCTTGCTGCTCTTCAAGTAGCCACGCAATCCTATTCACAGCCCCACCAACGCTGGCGCTGTCTCTTTCTACAGCCTCCCAAACTCCACTACTATCTCACTGGGCTGCCGAGTACGCCAGGAGCTAGGCTCAGCAATTGCGAACGTCCAGGGATTCCTCCCACCCCAAAGGGGCCAGGACCAAAAGCCCTTGCTGCTTTTCAAGTAGCCAGGCAAACCCCATTCACAGCCCCACAAACGCTGGCGCTGTCTGTTTCTACAGCCTCCCAAACTCCACTACTATCTCACTGGGCTGCCAAGTACGCCAGGAGCTAGGCTCAGCAAGTGCGAACGTCCAGGGATTCCTCCCACCCCAAAGGGGCCAGGACCAAAAGCTCTTGCTGCTCTTCAAGTAGCCAGGCATCCCCATTCACAGCCCCACCAATGCTGGCACTGACTTTTTCTAGGGCCTCCCAAACTTCAATACTATCTCAGAGGTCCGCCTTGTAAAGTGGGAGCGAGGCTCAGCAATTGCAAACGTCCAGGGATTCCTCCCACCCCAAAGGGGCCAGGACAAAAGCTCTTGCTGCTCTTCAAGTAGCCAGGCATCCCCATTTACAGCCCCACCAACGCTGGCGCTGTCTCTTTCTAGAGCCTCGCAAACTCCAATACTGTCTGCCCGGGCCCCTGATTAGAGCCGGAGGCAGGCACAGAAATTGCGAACGTCCAGGGATTCCTCCCACCCCAAAGGGGCTTGGACCAAAAGCTCTTGCTGCTCTTCAAGTAGCCAGGCATCCCCATTCACAGCCCCACCAACGCTGGCGCTGTCTCTTTCTAGGACCTCCCAAACTTCAATAATATCTCAGAGGTCCGCCTTGTAAAGTGGGACCCTGGCTAAGCAATTGCGAACGTCCAGGGATTCCTCCCACCCCAAAGGGGCCAGGACAAAAGCTCTTGCTGCTCTTCAAGTAGCCAGGCATTCTTATTCACAGGCCCACCAATGCTGGCGCTGTCTCTTTCTAGAGCCTCGCAAACTCCAATACTGTCTGCCCGGGCCCCTGAATAGAGCCGCAGGCAGGCACAGCAATTGCGAACGTCCAGGGATTCCTCCCACCCCAAAGGGGCCAGGACCAAAAGCTCTTGCTGCTCTTCAAGTAGCCAGGCATCCCCATTCACAGCCCCACCAACGCTGGCGCTGTCTCTTTCCAGAGCGTCCCAGATACCAATATATTCTCAGAAGGCCGTCTTGTAAAGTGGGACCCTGGCTAAGCAACTGTGAACGTCCAGGGATTCCTCCCACCCCAAAGGGGTCAGGACAAAAGCTCTTGCTGCTCTTCAAGTAGCCAGGCATTCTTATTCACAGCCCCACCAATGCTGGCGCTGTCTCTTTCTAGAGCCTCCCAAACTCCAATACTGTCTGCCCGGGCCCCTGAATAGAGCCGCAGGCAGGCACAGCAATTGCGAACGTCCAGGGATTCCTCCCACCCCAAAGGGGCCAGGACCAAAAGCTCTTGCTGCTCTTCAAGTAGCCAGGCATCCCCATTCACAGCCCCACCAACGCTGGCGCTGTCTCTTTCCAGAGCGTCCCAGATGCCAATATATTCTCAGAAGGCCGTATTGCAAAGTGGGACCCTGGCTAGCCAATTGTGAACGTCCAGGGATTCCTCCCACCCCAAAGGGGCCAGGACAAAAGCTCTTGCTGCTCTTCAAGTAGCCAGGCATTCTTATTCACAGCCCCACTAATGCTGGCGCTGTCTCTTTCTAGAGCCTCCCTAACTCCAATACTGTCTGCCCGGGCCCCTGAATAGAGCCGCAGGCAGGCACAGCAATTGCGAACGTCCAGGGATTCCTCCCACCCCATAGGGGCCAGGACCAAAAGCTCTTGCTGCTCTTCAAGAAGGCACGCAACCCCATTCACAGCCTCACAAAAGATGGCGCTGTCTCTTTCTACAGTCTCCCAAGCTCTTATACTACCTGCCTGGGCAGCTAGGCCGTAGCAGAGCTCAGAAACTACGAACGTCCAGGGATTCCTCCCACCCCAAAGGGGCCAGGACCAAAAGCTCTTGCTGCTCTTCAAGTAGCCAGGCATCCCCATTTACAGCCCCACCAACGCTGGCGCTGTCTCTTTCTAGAGCCTCCCAAACTCCAATACTGTCTGCCTTGGCCCCTGATTAGAGCCAGAGGCAGGCACAGCAATTGCGAACGTCCAGGGATTCCTCCCACCCCAAAGGGGCCAGGACCAAAAGCTCTTGCTGCTCTTCAAGTAGCCACGCAACCCCATTCACAGCCCCACAAATGCTGGCGCTGTCTCTTTCCAGAGCCTCCGAAGCTCCAATACTACCTCAGAGGGCCGCCTTGTAAAGTGGGAGCGAGGCTAAGAAACTGCGAACTTCCAGGGATTCCTCCCACTCCAAAGAGGCCAGGACCAAAACTCTTGCTGCTCTTCAAGTAGCCACGCAATTCTATTCACAGCCCCACCAACGCTGGCACTGACTTTTTCTAGGGCCTCCCAAACTTCAATACTATCTCAGAGGTCCGCCTTGTAAAGTGGGAGCTAGGCTCAGCAATTGCGAACGTCCAGGGATTCCTCCCACCCCAAAGGGGCCAGGACAAAAGCTCTTGCTGCTCTTCAAGTAGCCAGGCATTCTTATTTACAGCCCCACCAACGCTGGCGCTGTCTCTTTCTACAGCCTCCCAAACTCCCATACTACCTGCATGGGCAGCCGAGTACACCTGGCGCCAGGCTTAGCAATTGCGAACGTCCAGGGATTCCTCCCACCCGAAAGGGGCTTGGGCCAAAAGCTCTTGCTGCTCTTCAAGTAGCCAGGCATCCCCATTCACAGCCCCACCAACGCTGGCACTGACTTTTTCTAGGGCCTCCCAAACTTCAATACTATCTCAGAGGTCCGCCTTGTAAAGTGGGAGCGAGGCTCAGCAATTGCAAACGTCCAGGGATTCCTCCCACCCCAAAGGGGCCCGGACAAAAGCTCTTGCTGCTCTTCAAGTAGCCAGGCATTCTTATTTACAGCCCCACCAACGCTGGCGCTGTCTCTTTCTAGAGCCTCGCAAACTCCAATACTGTCTGCCCGGGCCCCTGAATAGAGCCGCAGGCAGGCACAGCAATTGTGAACGTCCAGGGATTCCTCCCACCCCAAAGGGGCTTGGACCAAAAGCTCTTGCTGCTGTTCAAGTAGCCAGGCATCCCCATTCACAGCCCCACCAACGCTGGCGCTGTCTCTTTCTAGGGCCTCCCAAACTTCAATAATATCTCAGAGGTCCGCCTTGTAAAGTCGGACCCTGGCTAAGCAATTGCGAACGTCCAGGGATTCCTCCCACCCCAAAGGGGCCAGGACCAAAAGCTCTTGCTGCTCTTCAAGTAGCCAGGCATCCCCATTCACAGCCCCACAAATGCTGGCGCTGTCTCCTTCCAGAGCGTCCCAGATGCCAATATATTCTCAGAAGGCCGTCTTGTAAAGTGGGACCCTGGCTAGCCAATTGTGAACGTCCAGGAATTCCTCCCACCCCAAAGGGGCCAGGACAAAAGCTCTTGCTGCTCTTCAAGTAGCCAGGCATTCTTATTCACAGCCCCAACAATGCTGGCGCTGTCTCTTTCTAGAGCCTCCCTAACTCCAATACTGTCTGCCCGGGCCCCTGAATACAGCCGCAGGCAGGCACAGCAATTGCGAACGTCCAGGGATTCCTCCCACCCCATAGGGGCCAGGACCAAAAGCTCTTGCTGCTCTTCAAGAAGGCACGCAACCCCATTCACAGCCTCACAAACGATGGCGCTGTCTCTTTCTACAGTCTCCCAAGCTCTTATACTACCTGCCTGGGCAGCTAGGCCGTAGCAGAGCTCAGAAACTACGAACGTCCAGGGATTCCTCCCACCCCAAAGGGGCCAGGACCAAAAGCTCTTGCTGCTCTTCAAGTAGCCAGGCATCCCCATTTACAGCCCCACCAACGCTGGCGCTGTCTCTTTCTAGAGCCTCCCAAACTCCAATACTGTCTGCCTTGGCCCCTGATTAGAGCCAGAGGCAGGCACAGCAATTGCGAACGTCCAGGGATTCCTCCCACCCCAAAGGGGCCAGGACCAAAAGCTCTTGCTGCTCTTCAAGTAGCTAGGCAACCCCATTCACAGCCCCACAAATGCTGGCGCTGTCTCTTTATAGAGCCTCGCAAACTCCAATACTACCTCAGAGGGCCGCCTTGTAAAGTGGGAGCGAGGCTAAGAAACTGAGAACTTCCAGGGATTCCTCCCACCCAAAAGAGGCCAGGACCAAAACTCTTGCTGCTCTTCAAGTAGCCATGCAATCCTATTCACAGCCCCACCAACGCTGGCGCTGTCTCTTTCTACAGCCTCCCAAACTCCACTACTATCTCCCTGGGCTGCCGAGTACGCCAGGAGCTAGGCTCAGCAAGTGCGAACGTCCAGGGATTCCTCCCACCCCAAAGGGGCCAGGACCAAAAGCTCTTGCTGCTCTTCAAGTAGCCAGGCATCCCCATTCACAGCCCCACCAACGCTGGCGCTGACTTTTTCTAGGGCCTCCCAAACTTCAATACTATCTCAGAGGTCCGCCTTGTAAAGTGGGAGCGAGGCTCAGTAATTGCAAACGTCCAGGGATTCCTCCCACCCCAAAGGGGCCAGGACAAAAGCTCTTGCTGCTCTTCAAGTAGCCAGGCATTCTTATTTACAGCCCCACCAACGCTGGCGCTGTCTCTTTCTAGAGCCTCGCAAACTCCAATACTGTCTGCCTGGGCCCCTGAATAGAGCCGCAGGCAGGCACAGCAATTGTGAACGTCCAGGGATTCCTCCCACCCCAAAGGGGCCAGGACCAAAAGCTCTTGCTGCTCTTCAAGTAGCCAGGCATCCTCATTTACAGCCCCACAAACGCTGGCGCTGTCTCTTTCTAGAGCCGCCCAAACTCCAATACAGTCTGTCTTGGCCCCTGATTAGAGCCGGAGGCAGGCACAGCAATTGCGAACGTCCAGGGATTCCTCCCACCCCAAAGGGGCCAGGACCAAAAGCTCTTGCTGCTCTTCAAGTAGCCAGGCAACCCCATTCACAGCCCCTCAAATGCTGGCGCTGTCTCTTTCCAGAGCCTCCGAAGCTCCAATACTACCTCAGAGGGCCGCCTTGTAAAGTGGGAGCGAGTCTCAGAAACTGCGAACTTCCAGGGATTCCTCCCACCCAAAAGAGGCCAGGACCAAAACTCTTGCTGCTCTTCAAGTAGCCACGCAATCCTATTCACAGCCCCACCAACGCTGGCGCTGTCCCTTTCTACAGCCTCCCAAACTCCACTACTATCTCACTGGCCTGCCGAGTACGCCAGGAGCTAGGCTCAGCAATTGCGAACGTCCAGGGATTCCTCCCACCCCAAAGGGGCCAGGACCAAAAGCCCTTGATGCTTTTCAAGTAGCCAGGCAAACCCCATTCACAGCCCCACAAACGCTGGCGCTGTCTCTTTCTACAGCCTCCCAAACTCCACTACTATCTCACTGGCCTGCCGAGTACGCCAGGAGCTAGGCTCAGCAAGTGCGAACGTCCAGGGATTCCTCCCACCCGAAAGGGGCTTGGGCCAAAAGCTCTTGCTGCTCTTCAAGTAGCCAGGCATCACCATTCACAGCCCCACCAATGCTGGCACTGACTTTTTCTAGGGCCTCCCAAACTTCAATACTATCTCAGAGGTCCGCCTTGTAAAGTGGGAGCGAGGCTCAGCAATTGCAAACGTCCAGGGATTCCTCCCACCCCAAAGGGGCCAGGACAAAAGCTCTTGCTGCTCTTCAAGTAGCCAGGCATCCCCATTTACAGCCCCACCAACGCTGGCGCTGTCTCTTTCTAGAGCCTCGCAAACTCCAATACTGTCTGCCCGGGCCCCTGATTAGAGCCGGAGGCAGGCACAGAAATTGCGAACGTCCAGGGATTCCTCCCACCCCAAAGGGGCTTGGACCAAAAGCTCTTGCTGCTCTTCAAGTAGCCAGGCATCCCCATTCACAGCCCCACCAACGCTGGCGCTGTCTCTTTCTAGGACCTCCCAAACTTCAATAATATCTCAGAGGTCCGCCTTGTAAAGTGGGACCCTGGCTAAGCAATTGCGAACGTCCAGGGATTCCTCCCACCCCAAAGGGGCCAGGACAAAAGCTCTTGCTGCTCTTCAAGTAGCCAGGCATTCTTATTCACAGGCCCACCAATGCTGGCGCTGTCTCTTTCTAGAGCCTCGCAAACTCCAATACTGTCTGCCCGGGCCCATGAATAGAGCCGCAGGCAGGCACAGCAATTGCGAACGTCCAGGGATTCCTCCCACCCCAAAGGGGCCAGGACCAAAAGCTCTTGCTGCTCTTCAAGTAGCCAGGCATCCCCATTCACAGCCCCACCAACGCTGGCGCTGTCTCTTTCCAGAGCGTCCCAGATACCAATATATTCTCAGAAGGCCGTCTTGTAAAGTGGGACCCTGGCTAAGCAACTGTGAACGTCCAGGGATTCCTCCCACCCCAAAGGGGTCAGGACAAAAGCTCTTGCTGCTCTTCAAGTAGCCAGGCATTCTTATTCACAGCCCCACCAATGCTGGCGCTGTCTCTTTCTAGAGCCTCCCAAACTCCAATACTGTCTGCCCGGGCCCCTGAATAGAGCCGCAGGCAGGCACAGCAATTGTGAACGTCCAGGGATTCCTCCCACCCCAAAGGGGCCAGGACCAAAAGCTCTTGCTGCTCTTCAAGTAGCCAGGCATCCCCATTCACAGCCCCACCAACGCTGGCGCTGTCTCTTTCCAGAGCGTCCCAGATGCC
>JBBPFK010000026.1:0-30342 GCA_037975005.1 Platalea minor
GCTGAGGGCAGCTGGAGCCAGGCTCAGTAATTGCAAACGTCCAGGAATTCCTCCCACCCCAAAGTGGCCAGGACCAAAAGCTCTTGCTACTCTTCAGGTAGCCACGCAACCCCATTCATAGCCGTACAATTCTCTGTGCTCTCTCATTCTGGAGGCTCCTAAAGTCTAACAATATCTGCCTGGGCCTCTGAGGAGAGCTGGAGCCAGGCTCAGCACTTGCGAACGTCCAGGGATTCCTCCCACCCCAAAGGTGCCAGGACCAAAAGCTCTTGCTGCTCTTCCCGTAGCCACGCAAACCCATTCACAGCCATACAATTGTCAGTGCTCTCTCATTCTGGAGGCTCCTAAAGTCTAGCAATATCTGCCTGGGACGGTGAGGAGAGCTGTAGCCAGGCTCAGCACTTGCGAACGTCCAGGGATGCCTCCCACCCCAAAGTGGCCAGGACCAAAAGCTCTTGCTGCTCTTCAAGTAGCCACGCAACCCCATTCACAGTCCCACAAACGCTGGCGCTCTCTCTTTCTGGATGATCATAAAGTCCAACACTAGCTACCTGGGACGCTGAGGAGAGTTGGAGCCAGGCTCAGCTATTCAAACCTGCAGGGATGCCACCCAGCCCAAAGGTGCCAGGACCCAAAGCTCTTGCTGCTGTTCAAGTAGCTACACAACCCCATTCACAGCCCCACAAACATCAGTGCTCTATCTTTCTGGATTCTCATAAAGTCCAACAATAGCTGCCTGGTACGCTGAGGAGGGGTGGAGCAAGCTCAGCAATTGCGAACGTCCAGGGATGCCTCCCACCCCAAAGGTGCCAGGACCAAAAGCTCTTGCTGCTCTTCCAGTAGCCACGCAACCCCATTCACAACCCAACAAACTCTGGCGCTCTGTCTTTTTGGATGCTCCCAAAGTCCAACACTAGCTGCCTGGGACGCTGAGGAGAGCTGGAGCCATGCTCAGCAATTGCAAACGTCCAGGGATTCCTCCCACCCCAAAGGGGCCAGGACCAAAAGCTCTTGCTGCTCTTCAAGTAGCCACGCAACCCCATTCACAGCCGTACAATTGTCAGTTCTCTCTCTTTCTGGAGGCTCCTAAACTGTAAAGATATCTGCCTGTGCCTCTGAGGAGAGGTGTAGTCAGGAGCAGCAATTGCAAACGTCCAGGGATTCCTCCCACCCCAAAGGGGCCAGGACCAAAAGCTCTTGCTGCTCTTACAGTAGCCACGCAACCCCATTCACAGTCCCACAAACGCTGGGTCTCTATCTGTCTGGATTCTCATAAAGTCCAACACTAGCTGCCTGGGACGCTGAGGGCAGCTGGAGCCAGGCTCAGGAATTGCGAACGTCCAGGGATTCCTCCCACCCCAAAGTGGCCAGGACCAAAAGCTCTTGCTGCTCTTCAAGTAGCCACGCAACCCCATTCACAGCCGTAAAATTGTCAGTGCTCTCACATTCTGGAGGCTCCTAAAGTCTAGCAATATCTGCCTGGGACGGTGAGGAGAGCTGTAGCCACGCTCAGCAATTGCGAATGTCCAGGGATGCCTCCCATCCAAAAGTGGCCAGGACCAAAAGTTCTTGCTGCTCTTCCAGTAGCCACACAATCCCATACACAGCACCACAAACACTTGCGCTCTGTCTTTTTGGATGCTCCCAAAGTCCAACATTATCTTCCTGGGACGCTGAGGTGAGTTGGAGCCAGGCTCAGCAATTGCAAACATCCAGGGATTCCTCCCACCGCAAAGTGGCCAGGACCAAGGCTCTTGCTGCTCTTCAGGTAGCCAAGCAACCCCATTCACAGTCCCACAAACGCTGGCGCTCTCTTTTCCTGTATGTTCATAATGTCCAACACTAGCTACCTGGGACGCTGAGGAGGGGTGGAGCAAGCTCAGCAATTTCGAACGTCCAGGGATGCCTCCCACCCCAAAGGGGCCAGGACCAAAAGCTCTTGCTGCTCTTTAAGTAGCCACAAAACTCCATTCACAGTCCCAGAAAAGCTGGCGCTGTCTCTTTCTGGATGCTCAAAAAGTTCAACACTAGCTGCCTGAGACGCTGAGGAGAGTTGGAGCCAGGCTCAGCAATTGAAATCGTCCAGGGATTCCTCCCACCCCAAAGGGGCCAGGACCAAAAGCTTTGCTGCTCTTCAAGTAGCCACGCAACGCCATTCACAGCCCCACAGAGACTGGCGCTCTCTCTTTCTGGAGGCTCCAAAAGGCCAACAATTGCTGCCTGGGACGCTGAGGAGAGCTGGAGCCAGACTCAGCAAATGAAAACGTACAGGGATTCCTCCCACCCCAAAGGTGCCAGGACCAAAAGCTCTTGCGGCTCTTCCAGTAGCCACGCAACCCCACTCACAGCCGTACAATTGTCAGTTCTCTCTCTTTCTGGAGGCTCCTAAACTGTAACGATATCTGCCTGTGCCTCTGAAGAGAGCTGTAATCAGGAGCAGCAATTGCAAACGTCCAGGGATTCCTCCCACCCCAAAGGGGCCAGGACCAAAAGCTCTTGCTGCTCTTCCAGTAGCCACGCAACCCCATTCACAGCCCCACAAACGCTAGGACTCTCTCTTTCTGGATGCTCAAAAAGTCCAACACTAACTGCCTGGGACGCTGAGGAGAGTTGGAGCCAGGCTCAGTAATTGCAAACGTCCAGGGATTCCTCCCACCCCAAAGGGGCCAGGACCAAAAGCTCTTGCGGCTCTTCCAGTAGCCAGGCAACCCCATTCACAGCCCTACAAACGCTGGAGCTTTCTCTTTCTGGACACTCCCAAAGGCCAATACTAGCTGCCTGGGCCGCTGAGGAGAGCTGGAGCCAGCCTCAGCAATTGTGATGTCCAGGGATTCCTCCCACCCCAAAGGTGCCAGGACCAAAAGCTCTTGCTGCTCTTCCAGTAGCCACGCAACCCCATTCACAGCCCCACAAATGCTTTGGCTCTCTCTTTCTAGACCCTCCCAAAGGCCAATACAAGTTTCCTAGGACTCTTAGCCGGAGCAGGCTCAGCAATTGTGATGTCCAGGGCTTCCTCCCACCCCAAAGGTGCCAGGACCAAAAGCCCTTTCTGCAATGCAAGAAGCCATGCAACCCCATTCACAGCCCCACAAATGCTCGGGCTCTCTCTTTGTGGAGCCTCCCGAAGGCCAATATAAGTTGCCTGGGATGCTTAGTCGGTGTCAGGCTCACCAATTACGAATGTCCAGGGATTCACCCCACCCCAAAGGTGCTAGGACCAAAAGCTCTTGCTGCTCTTCCAGTAGCCACGCAACCCCATTCACAGCCCCACAAATGCTTTGGCTCTCTCTTTCTAGAGCCTCCCAAAGGCCAATACAAGTTGCCTGGGACGCTGAGCCGGAGTCAGGCTCAGCAAACGTGAATGTCCAGGGCTTCCTCCCACCCCAAAGGTGCAAGGACCAAAAGCTCTTGCTGCTCTGCCAGTAGCCACACAACCCCATTCACAGCCCTACAAACGCTGGACCTTTCTCTTTCTGGACACTCCCAAAGGCCAATACTAGCTGCCTGGGCCGCTGAGGAGAGCTGGAGCCAGGCTGAGCAATTGCGAATGTCCAGGGATTCCCCCCAGCCAAAAGGTGCCAGGACCAAAAGCTCTTGCTGCTCTTCCAGTAGCCATGCAACCCCATACACAGCCCCTCAAACATCAGTGCTCTCTCTTTCTAGAGCCTCCCAAAGGCCAATACTATCTGCCTGGGACGCTGAGCCGGAGCAGGCTCAGCAATTCTGATGTCCATGGATTCCTCCCACCCCAAAGGTGCCAGGACCAAAAGCTCTTGCTGCTCTTCCGGTAGCCACACAACCCCATTCACAGCCCCACAAATGCTTTGGCTCTCTCTTTCTAGAGCCTCCTAAAGGCCAATACAAGTTGCCTGGGACGCTGAGCCGGAGTCAGGCTCAGCAATTGTGATGTCCAGGGCTTCCTCCCACCCCAAAGGTGCCAGGACCAAAAGCTCTTGCTGCTCTTCCAGTAGCCACGCAACCCCATTCACAGCCCTACAAACGCTGCCGCTCTCTCTTTCTGGAGACTCCCAAAGGCCAATACTAGCTGCCTGGGCCGCTGAGGAAAGCTGGAGCCAGGATGAGGAATCGCAAACGTCCAGGGATTCCTCCCACCCCAAAGGTGCCAGGACCAAAAGCCCTTTCTGCAATGCAAGAAGCCATGCAGCCCCATTCACAGCCCCACAAATGCTCGGGCTCTCTCTTTGTGGAGCCTCCCGAAGGCCAATATAAGTTGCCTGGGATGCTAAAGTCTGTGTGAGGCTCACCAATTGCAAACGTCCAGGGCTTCCTCCCACCCCAAAGGTGCCAGGACCAAAAGCTCTTGCTGCTCTTCCAGTAACCACAAAACCCCAATCACAGCCCTACAAATGCTTTGGCTCTCTCTTTCCAGACCCTCTCAAGGGCCAATTCAGGTTGCCTGGGACGCTGAGCCGGAGTCAGGCTCAGCAGTTCTGATGTCCAGGGATTCCCCCCACCCCAAAGGTGCCAGGACCAAAAGCTCTTGCTGCTCTTCAAGTAGAAACGCAACCCCATTCACAGCCCGACAAACATCAGTGCTCTCTCTCTCTAGAGCCTCCCAGAGGCCAATACAAGTTGCCTGGGAAGCTGAGGCCAAGCCAGGTTCAGCAAATGTGACGTCCAGGGATTCCTCCCACCCCAAAGGTGCCAGGACCAAAAGCTCTTGCTGCTCTGCCAGTAGCCACGCAACCCCATTCAAAGCCCAACAAACGCTGGCGCTCTCTCTTTCTAGAGCCTATCAAAGTCCAATACTAACTGCCTGGGACGCTGCGGCGAAGCAAGGCTCAGCAAACGTGAATGTCGAGGGATTCCTCCCACCCCAAAGGTGCCAGGACCAAAAGCTCTTGCTGCTCTTCCAGTAGCCACGCAACCCCATTCACAGCCCCGCAAACATCAGTGCTCTCTCTTTCTAGAGCCTCCCAAAGGCCAATACAAGTTGCCTGGGATGCTGAGCCGGAGTCAGGCTCATCAATTGCAAACATCCAGGGATTCCTCCCACCCCAAAGGTGCCAGGACCAAAAGCTCTTGCTGCTCTTCCAGTAGCCATGCAACCCCATTCACAGCCCTACAAACGCTGCCGCTCTCTCTTTCTGGAGACTCCCAAAGGCCAATACTAGCTGCCTGGGCCGCTGAGGAAAGCTGGAGCCAGGCTGAGGAATCGCAAACGTCCAGGGATTCCTCCCACCCCAAAGGTGCCAGGACCAAAAGCCCTTTCTGCAATGCAAGAAGCCATGCAACCCCATTCACAGCCCCACAAATGCTCGGGCTCTCTCTTTGTGGAGCCTCCCGAAGGCCAATATAAGTTGCCTGGGATGCTAAAGTTGGTGTCAGGCTCACCAATTGCAAACGTCCAGGGATTCCTCCCACCCCAAAGGTGCCAGGACCAAAAGCTCTTGCTGCTCTTCCAATAGCCACGCAACCCCATTCACAGCCCTACAAACGCTAGAGCTTTCTCTTTCTGAACACTCCCAAAGGCCAATATAGGCTGCCTGGGCCGCTGAGGAGAGCTGGAGCCAGGCTGAGGAATCGCAAACATCCAGGGCTTCTTCCCACCCCAAAGGTGCCAGGACCAAAAGCTCTTGCTGCTCTTCCAATAGCCACAAAACCCCAATCACAGCCCTACAAATGCTCGGGCTCTCTCTTTCCAGACCCTCTCAAAGGCCAATACAATTTGCCTGGGACGCTGAGCCGGAGTCAGGCTCACCAATTGTGATGTCCAGGGATTCCTCCCACCCCAAAGGTGCCAGGACCAAAAGCTCTTGCTGTTCTTCAAGTAGTCACGCAACCCCATTCACAGCCCCTCAAACATCATTGCTCTCTCTTTCTAGAGCCTCCCAAAGGCCAATACAAGTTTCCTGGGACTCTGAGCCGGAGCAGGCTCAGCAATTGTGATGTCCAGGGATTCCTCCCACCCCAAAGCTACCAGGACCAAAAGCTCTTGCTGCTCTTCAGCTAGCCAGGCAACTCCATTCACAGCCCTACAAACGCTTCCGCTCTCTCTTTCTGGAGACTCCCAAAGGCCTATACTAGCTCCCTGGGCCGCGGAGGTAAGCTGGAGCCAGGCTGAGGAATCGCAAATGTCCAGGGATTCCTCCCACCCAAAGGTTCCAGGACCAAAAGCTCTTGCTGCTCTTCAGCTAGCCAGGCAACTGCATTCACAGCCCCACAAATGCTCGGGCTCTCTCTTTCCAGACCCTCTCAAAGGCCAATACAAGTTGCCTGGGACGCTGAGGCCAAGCCAGGTTCAGCAAATGTGACGTCCAGGGATTCCTTCCACCCCACAGATGCCAGGACCAAAAGCTCTTGCTGCTCTGCCAGTAGCCACGCAACCCCATTCATAGTCCCACAAACGCTGGCGTTATCTCTTTCTATAGCCTATCAAAGTCCAATACTAACTGCCTGGGACGCTGAGGCGAAGCAAGGCTCAGCAAACGTGAATGTCCAGGGATTCCTCCCACCCCAAAGTTGCCAGGACCAAAAGCTCTTGCTGCTCTTCCAGTAGCCACGCAACCCCATTCACAGCCCTACAAATGCTCGGGCTCTCTCTTTCCAGACCCTCTCAAAGGCCAATACAAGTTGCCTGGGACGCTGAGCCGGAGTCAGGCTCAGCAATTGTGACGTCCAGGGATTCCTCCCACCCCAAAGGTGCCAGGACCAAAAGCCCTTTCTGCAATGGAAGAAGCCATGCAACCCCATTCACAGCCCCACAAATGCTCGGGCTCTCTCTTTGTGGAGCCTCCCGAAGGCCAATATAAGTTGCCTGGGATGCTAATTCGGTGACAGGCTCAGCAATTGCGAACGTCCAGGGATTCCTCCCACCCCAAAGGTGCCAGGACCAAAAGCTCTTGCTGCTCTGCCAGTAGCCACGCAACCCCATTCACAGCCCCTCAAACATCAGTGCTCTCTCTTTCTACAGCCTCCCAAAGGCCAATACAAGTTGCTTGGGACGCTGAACCGGAGGCAGGGTCATCAACTGCCAATGTCCAGGGCTTCCTCATACCCCAAAGGTGCCAGGACTAAAAGCTCTTGCTGCTCAAGTAGCAACGCAACCCCATTCACAGCCTTTCAAACATCAGTGCTCTCTCTTTCTAGACCCTCCCAAAGGCCAATACAAGTTGCCTGGGATGCTGAGCCGGAGTCAGGCTCATCAATTGCAAACATCCAGGGATTCCTCCCACCCCAAAGGTGCCAGGACCAAAAGCTCTTGCTGCTCTTCCAGTAGCCATGCAACACCATTCACAGCCCTACAAACGCTGCCGCTCTCTCTTTCTGGAGAATCCCAAAGGCCAATAATAGCAGCCTGGGCCACTGAGCCGGAGTCAGGCTCATCAATTGCAAACATCCAGGGATTCCTCCCACCCCAAAGGTGCCAGGACCAAAAGCTCTTGCTGCTCTTCCAGTAGCCATGCAACCCCATTCACAGCCCTACAAACGCTGCCGCTCTGTCTTTCTGGACACTCCCAAAGGCCAATACTAGCTGCCTGGGCCGCTGAGGAAAGCTGGAGCCAGGCTGAGGAATCGCAAACGTCCAGGGATTCCTCCCACCCCAAAGGTGCCAGGACCAAAAGCCCTTTCTGCAATGCAAGAAGCCATGCAACCCCATTCACAGCCCCACAAATGCTCGGGCTCTCTCTTTGTGGAGCCTCCGAAGGCCAATATAAGTTGCCTGGGATGCTAAAGTCGGTGTCAGGCTCACCAATTGCAAACGTCCAGGGCTTCCTGCCACCCCAAAGGGGCCAGGACCAAAAGCTCTTGCTGCTTTTCCAGTAGCCACACAACCCCATTCACAGCCCGACAAACATCAGTGCTCTCTCATTCTAGACCCTCCCAAAGGCCAATACAAGTTGCCTGGGACGCTGAGCCGGAGCAGGCTCAGCAATTGTGATGTCCAGGGATTCCTCCCACCCCAAAGGTGCGAGGACCAAAAGCTCTTGCTGCTCTTCCAGTAGCCACGCAACCCCATTCACAGCCCCACAAACGCCAGTGCTCTCTCTTTCTAGAGCATCCCAAAGGCCAATACAAGTTGCCTGGGACGCTGAGGCCAAGCCAGGTTCAGAAAATGTGATGTCCAGGGCTTCCTCCCACCCCAAAGTTGCCAGGACCAAAAGCTCTTGCTGCTCTGCCAGTAGCCACGCAACCCCATTCATAGTCCCACAAACGCTGGCGTTCTCTCTTTCTAGAGCCTATCAAAGTCCAATACTAACTGCCTGGGACGCTGAGGCGAAGCAAGGCTCAGGAAACGTGAATGTCCAGGGATTCCTCCCACTCCAAAGGGGCCAGGACCAAAAGCTCTTGCTGCTCTTCCAGTAGCCACGCAACCCCATTCACAGCCCTACAAATGCTCGGGCTCTCTCTTTCCAGACCCTCTCAAAGGCCAATACAAGTTGCCTGGGACGCTGAGCCGGAGTCAGGCTCATCAATTGCAAACATCCAGGGATTCCTCCCACCCCAAAGGTGCCAGCACCAAAAGCCCTTTCTGCAATGCAAGAAGCCATGCAACCCCATTCACAGCCCCACAAATGCTCGGGCTCTCTCTTTGTGGAGCCTCCCGAAGGCCAATATAAGTTGCCTGGGATGCTAATTCGGTGACAGGCTCACCAATTGCGAACGTCCAGGGATTCCTCCCACCCCAAAGGTGCCAGGACCAAAAGCTCTTGCTGCTCTGCCAGTAGCCACGCAACCCCATTCACAGCCCCTCAAACATCAGTGCTCTCTCTTTCTACAGCCTCCCAAAGGCCAATACAAGTTGCTTGGGACGCTGAACCGGAGGCAGGGTCATCAACTGCCAATGTCCAGGGCTTCCTCATACCCCAAAGGTGCCAGGACTAAAAGCTCTTGCTGCTCAAGTAGCAACGCAACCCCATTCACAGCCTTTCAAACATCAGTGCTCTCTCTTTCTAGACCCTCCCAAAGGCCAATACAAGTTGCCTGGGATGCTGAGCCGGAGTCAGGCTCATCAATTGCAAACATCCAGGGATTCCTCCCACCCCAAAGGTGCCAGGACCAAAAGCTCTTGCTGCTCTTCCAGTAGCCATGCAACCCCATTCACAGCCCTACAAACGCTGCCGCTCTCTCTTTCTGGACACTCCCAAAGGCCAATACTAGCTGCCTGGGCCGCTGAGGAAAGCTGGAGCCAGGATGAGGAATCGCAAACGTCCAGGGATTCCTCCCACCCCAAAGGTGCCAGGACCAAAAGCCCTTTCTGCAATGCAAGAAGCCATGCAACCCCATTCACAGCCCCACAAATGCTCGGGCTCTCTCTTTGTGGAGCCTCCCGAAGGCCACTATAAGTTGCCTGGGATGCTAAAGTCGGTGTCAGGCTCACCAATTGCAAACGTCCAGGGCTTCCTCCCACCCCAAAGGGGCCAGGACCAAAAGCTCTTGCTGCTTTTCCAGTAGCCACACAACCCCATTCACAGCCCGACAAACATCAGTGCTCTCTCATTCTAGAGCCTCCGAAAGGCCAATACAAGTTGCCTGGGACGCTGAGCCGGAGCAGGCTCAGCAATTGTGATGTCCAGGGATTCCTCCCACCCCAAAGGTGCCAGGACCAAAAGCTCTTGCTGCTCTTCCAGTAGCCACGCAACCCCATTCACAGCCCTGCAAACGCTGGAGCTTTCTCTTTCTGGACACTCCCAAAGGCCAATAGTAGCTGCCTGGGCCGCTGAGGAGAGCTGGAGCCAGGCTCAGCAATTGCGAATGTCCAGGGATTCCCCCCACCCCAAAGGTGCCAGGACCAAAAGCTCTTGCTGCTCTTCCAGTAGCCACACAACCCCATTCACAGCCCGACAAACATCAGTGCTCTCTCATTCTAGAGCCTCCCAAAGGCCAATACAAGTTGCCTGGGACGCTGAGCCGGAGCCAGGCTCAGTAATTGTAATGTCCAGGGATTCCTCCCACCCCAAAGGGGCCAGGACCAAAAGCTCTTGCTGCTCTTCAAGTAGCAACGCAACCCCATTCACAGACCCGCAAACATCAGTGGTCTCTCTTTCTAGAGCCTCCCAAAGGCCAATACAAGTTGCCTGGGACGCTGAGGCCAAGCCAGGTTCAGAAAATGTGATGTCCAGGGCTTCCTCTCACCCCAAAGTTGCCAGGACAAAAAGCTCTTGCTGCTCTGCCAGTAGCCACGCAACCCCATTCACAGTCCCACAAACGCTGGCGCTCTCTCTTTCTAGAGCCTATCAAAGTCCAATACTAACTGCCTGGGACGCTGAGGCGAAGCAAGGCTCAGCAATTGCGAATGTCCAGGGATTCCCCCCACCCCAAAGGTGCCAGGACAAAAAGCTCTAGCGGCTCTTCCAGTAGCCACACAACCCCAATCACAGCCCTACAAATGCCCGGGCTCTCTCTTTCCAGACCCTCCCAAAGGCCGATTCAAGTTGCCAGGGCCGCTGAGCCGGAGCAGGCTCAGCAATTGTGATGTCCAGGGCTTCCTCCCATCCCAAAGGTGCCAGGACCAAAAGCTCTTGCTGCTCTTCCAGTAGCCATGCAACCCCATACACAGGCCCTCAAACATCAGTGCTCTCTCTTTCTAGAGCCTCCCAAAGGCCAATAATAGCAGCCTGGGACACTGAGCCGGAGCAGGCTCAGCAATTCTGATGTCCATGGATTCCTCCCACCCCAAAGTTGCCAGGACCAAAAGCTCTTGCTGCTCTTCCAGTAGCCACGCAACCGCATTCACAGCCCTACAAAGACTGGACCTTTCTCTTTCTAGAGCCTATCAAAGTCCAATACTAACTGCCTGGGACGCTGAGGCGAAGCAAGGCTCAGCAAACGTGAATGTCCAGGGATTCCTCCCACCCCAAAGGTGCCAGGACAAAAAGCTCTTGCTGCTCTTCCAATAGCCACAAAATCCCAATCACAGCCCTACAAATGCTCGGGCTCTCTCTTTCTAGAGCCTCCCAAAGGCCAATACAAGTTGCCTGGGACGCTGAGCCGGAGCAGGCTCAGCAATTCTGACGTCCAGGGCTTCCTCCCACCCCAAAGGTGCCAGGACCAAAAGCTCTTGCTGTTCTTCAAGTAGTCACGCAACCCCATTCACAGCCCCACAAATGCTAGGGCTCTCTCTTTTTGGAGCCTCCCGAAGGCCAATATAAGTTGCCTGGGATGCTAAATCGGTGTCAGGCTCACCAATTGCGAACGTCCAGGGATTCCTCCCACCCCAAAGGTGCCAGGACCAAAAGCTCTTGCTGCTCTTCCAGTAGCCACGCAACCCCGTTCAGAGCCCCGCAAACATCAGTGCTCTCTCTTTCTAGAGCCTCCCAAAGGCCAATACAAGTTGCCTGGGATGCTGAGGCCAAGCCAGGTTCAGCAAATATGACGTCCAGGGATTCCTCCCACCCCAAAGGGGCCAGGACCAAAAGCTCTTGCTGCTCTTCCAGTAGCCACGCAACCCCATTCACAGCCCCACAAACATCAGTGCTCTCTCATTCTAGAGCCTCCAAAAGGCCAATACAAGTTGCCTGGGACGCTGAGCCGGAGCAGGCTCAGCAATTGTGATGTCCAGGGATTCCTCCCACCCCAAAGGGGCCAGGACCAAAAGCTCTTGCTGCTCTGCCAGTAGCCACACAACCCCATTCACAGCCCCACAAATGATTTGGCTCTCTCTTTCCAGACCCTCTCAAAGGCCAATACAAGTTGCCTGGGACGCTGAGCCGGAGTCAGGCTCAGCAATTGTGATGTCCAGGGCTTCCTCCCACCCCAAAGGTGCCAGGACCAAGAGCTCTTGCTGCTCTTCCAGTAGCCATGCAACCCCATTCACAGCCCCTCAAACATCAGTGCTCTCTCTTTCTAGAGCCTCCCAAAGGCCAATACAAGTTGCCTGGGACGCTGAGCCGGAGTCAGGCTCATCAGTTGCAAACATCCAGGGATTCCTCCCACCCCAAAGGGGCCAGGACCAAAAGCTCTTGCTGCTCTTCCAGTAGCCATGCAACCCCATTCACAGCCCTACAAACGCTGCCGCTCTCTCTTTCTGGAGACTCCCAAAGGCCAATACTAGCAGCCTGGGCCGCTGAGGAAAGCTGGAGCCAGGATGAGGAATCGCAAACGTCCAGGGATTCCTCCCACCCCAAAGGTGCCAGGACCAAAGGCCCTTTCTGCAATGCAAGAAGCCATGCAACCCCATTCACAGCCCCACAAATGCTCGGGCTCTCTCTTTGTGGAGCCTCCCGAAGGCCAATATAAGTTGCCTGGGATGCTAAGTCGGTGTCAGGCTCACCAATTGCGAACGTCCAGGGATTCCTCCCACCCCAAAGGGGCCAGGACCAAAAGCTCTTGCTGCTCTTCCAGTAGCCACGCAACCCCATTCACAGCCGTACAAACACTGGAGCTTTCTCTTTCTGGACACTCCCAAAGGCCAATATAGGCTGCCTGGGCCGCTGAGGAGAGCTGGAGCCAGGCTCATCAATTGCGAATGTCCAGGGCTTCCCCCCACCCCAAAGGTGCCAGGACCAAAAGCTCTTGCTGCTCTTCCGGTAGCCACGCAACCCCATTCACAGCCCCACAAATGCTTTGGCTCTCTCTTTCTAGACCCTCCCAAAGGCCAATACAAGTTGCCTAGGACACTAAGCCGGAGGCAAGCTCATGAATTGCCAATGTCCAGGGATTCCTCCCACCCCAAAGTTGCCACGACCAAAAGCTCTTACTGCTCTTCAAGTAGCAACGCAACCCCATTCACAGCCCCGCAAACATCAGTGCTCTCTCTCTCTAGAGCCTCCCAAAGGCCAATACAAGTTGCCTGGGACGCTGAGCCGGAGTCAGGCTCAGCAAACGTGAATGTCCAGGGATTCCTCCCACCCCAAAGTTGCCAGGACCAAAAGCTCTTGCTGCTCTTCCAGTAGCCACGCAACCCCATTCACAGCCCTACAAACGCTGGAGCTTTCTCTTTCTGGACACTCCCAAAGGCCAATATTAGCTGCCTGGGCCGCTGAGCAGAGCTGGAGCCAGGCTCAGCAATTGCAAATGTCCAGGGATTCCCCCCACCCCAAAGGTGCTAGGACCAAAAGCTCTTGCGGCTCTTCCAGTAGCCACGCAACCCCATTCACAGCCCCACAAATGCTTTGGCTCTCTCTTTTTAGAGCCTCCCAAAGGCCAATACAAGTTGCCTGGGACGCTGAGCCGGAGTCAGGGTCAGCAAACGTGAATGTCCAGGGCTTCCTCCCACCCCAAAGTTGCCAGGAACAAAAGCTCTTGCTGCTCTTCCAGTAGCCACGCAACCCCATTCACAGCCCTACAAACGCTGGAGCTTTCTCTTTCTGGACACTCCCAAAGGCCAATACTAGCTGCCTGGGCCGCTGAGGAGAGCTGGAGCCAGGCCCAGCAATTTCGAATGTCCAGGGATTCCCCCCACCCCAAAGGTGCCAGGACCAAAAGCTCTTGATGCTCTTCCAGTAGCCACACAACCCCATTCACAGCCCCACAAATGATTTGGCTCTCTCTTTCTAGACCCTCCCAAAGGCCAATATAAGTTGCCTGGGACGCTGAGCCGGAGTCAGGCTCAGCAATTGCAAACATCCAGGGATTCCTCCCACCACAAAGGTGCCAGGACCAAAAGCTCTTGCTGCTCTTCCAGTAGCCACGCAACCCCATTCACAGCCATACAAACATGAGTGCTCTCTGTTTCTAGAGCCTCCCAAAGGCCAATACAAGTTGCCTGGGATGGTGAGGCGAAGCCAGGTTCAGCAATTGTGATATCCATGGATTCCTTCCACCCCACAGATGCCAGGACCAAAAGCTCTTGGTGCTCTTCCAGTAGCCATGCAACCCCATTCACAGCCCTACAAACGCTGCCGCTCTCTCTTTCTGGAGACTCCCAAAGGCCAATACTAGCAGCCTGGGCCGCTGAGGAAAGCTGAAGCCAGGATGAGGAATCGCAAACGTCCAGGGATTCCTCCCACCCCAAAGGTGCCAGGACCAAAAGCCCTTTCTGCTCTTCCAATAGCCACAAAACCCCATTCACAGCCCGACAAACATCAGTGCTCTCTCTTTCTAGAGCCTCCCAAAGGCCAATACAAGTTGCCTGGGACGCTGAGCCGGAGTCAGGCTCATCAATTGCAAACATCCAGGGATTCCTCCCACCCCAAAGTTGCCAGGACCAAAAGCCCTTTCTTCAATGCAAGAAGCCATGCAACCCCATTCAAAGCCCCACAAATGCTCGGGCTCTCTCTTTGTGGAGCCTCCTGAAGGCCAATACAAGTTGCCTGGGAAGCTAAGTCGGTGTCAGGCTCAGCAATTGCGAACGTCCAGGGATTCCTCCCACCCGAAAGGTGCCAGGACCAAAAGCTCTTGCTGCTCTTCCAGTAGCCACGCAACCCCATTCACAGCCCGACAAACATCAGTGCTCTCTCATTCTAGAGCCTCCCAAAGGCCAATACAAGTTGCCTGGGACGCTGAGCCGGAGTCAGGCTCAGCAATTGTGATGTCCAGGGATTCCTCCCACCCCAAAAGGGCCAGGACCAAAAGCTCTTGCTGCTCTTCAAGTAGCAACGCAACCCCATTCACAGCCCCGCAAACATCAGTGCTCTCTCTTTCTAGAGCCTCCCAAAGGCCAATACAAGTTGCCTGGGACGCTGAGGCCAAGCCAGGTTCAGCAAATGTGACGTCCAGGGATTCCTCCCACCCCAAGGTTGCCAGGACCAAAAGCTCCTGCTGCTCTGCCAGTAGCCACGCAACCCCATTCACAGCCCGACAAACATCAGTGCTCTCTCTTTCTAGAGCCTATCAAAGTCCACTACTAACTGCCTGGGACGCTGAGGCGAAGCAAGGCTCAGCAAACGTGAATGTCCAGGGATTCCTCCCACCCCAAAGGGGCCAGGACCAAAAGCTCTTGCTGCTCTTCCAATAGCCACAAAACCCCATTCACAGCCCTACAAATGCTCGGGCTCTCTCTTTCTAGAGCCTCCCAAAGGCCAATACAAGTTGCCTGGGACGCTGAGCCGGAGTCAGGCTCAGCAATTGTGACGTCCAGGGATTCCTCCCACCCCAAAGGGGCCAGGACCAAGAGCTCTTGCTGCTCTTCCAGTAGCCATGCAACCCCATTCACAGCCCCTCAAACATCAGTGCTCTCTCTTTCTAGAGCCTCCCAAAGGCCAATACAAGTTGCCTGGGACGCTGAGCCGGAGTCAGGCTCATCAATTGCAAACATCCAGGGATTCCTCCCACCCCAAAGGGGCCAGGACCAAAAGCTCTTGCTGCTCTTCCAGTAGCCATGCAACCCCATTCACAGCCCTACAAACGCTGCCGCTCTCTCTTTCTGGAGACTCCCAAAGGCCAATACTAGCAGCCTGGGCCGCTGAGGAAAGCTGGAGCCAGGATGAGGAATCGCAAACGTCCAGGGATTCCTCCCACCCCAAAGGTGCCAGGACCAAAGGCCCTTTCTGCAATGCAAGAAGCCATGCAACCCCATTCACAGCCCCACAAATGCTCGGGCTCTCTCTTTGTGGAGCCTCCCGAAGGCCAATATAAGTTGCCTGGGATGCTAAGTCGATGCCAGGCTCAACAATTGCGAACGTCCAGGGATTCCTCCCACCCCAAAGGTGCCAGGACCAAAAGCTCTTGCTGCTCTTCCAGTAGCCACGCAACCCCATTCACAGCCCCTCAAACATAAGTGCTCTCTCTTTCTAGAGCCTCCCAAAGGCCAATACAAGTTGCCTGGGACGCTGAGTCGGAGTCAGGCTCATCAATTGCAAACATCCAGGGATTCCTCCCACCCCAAAGGTGCCAGGACCAAAAGCTCTTGCTGCTCTTCTAGTAGCCATGCAACCCCATTCACAGCCCTACAAACGCTGCCGCTCTCTCTTTCTGGAGAATCCCAAAGGCCAATACTAGCAGCCTGGGCCGCTGAGGAAAGCTGGAGCCAGGCTGAGGAATCGCAAACGTCCAGGGATTCCTCCCACCCCATAGGTGCCAGGACCAAAAGCCCTTTCTGCAATGCAAGAAGCCATGCAACCCCATTCACAGCCCCACAAATGCTCGGGCTCTCTCTTTGTGGAGCCTCCCGAAGGCCAATATAAGTTGCCTGGGATGCTAAGTCGGTGTCAGGCTCACCAATTGCGAACGTCCAGGGATTCCTCCCACCCCAAAGGTGCCAGGACCAAAAGCTCTTGCTGCTCTTCCAGTAGCCACGCAACCCCATTCACAGCCCCACAAATGCTTAGGCTCTCTCTTTCTAGACCCTCCCAAAGGCCAATACAAGTTGCCTGGGATGCTGAGGCCAAGCCAGGTTCAGCAAATATGACGTCCAGGGATTCCTCCCACCCCAAAGGGGCCAGGACCAAAAGCTCTTGCTGCTCTTCCAGTAGCCACGCAACCCCATTCACAGCCGTACAAACACTGGAGCTTTCTCTTTCTGGACACTCCCAAAGGCCAATATAGGCTGCCTGGGCCGCTGAGGAGAGCTGGAGCCAGGCTCATCAATTGCGAATGTCCAGGGCTTCCCCCCACCCCAAAGGTGCCAGGACCAAAAGCTCTTGCTGCTCTTCCAGTAGCCACGCAACCCCATTCACAGCCCCACAAATGCTTTGGCTCTCTCTTTCTAGACCCTCCCAAAGGCCAATACAAGTTGCCTAGGACACTAAGCCGGAGGCAAGCTCATGAATTGCCAATGTCCAGGGCTTCCTCCCACCCCAAAGGTGCCAGGACCAAAAGCTCTTGCTGCTCTTCCAGTAGCCACGCAACCCCATTCACAGCCCCTCAAACATCAGTGCTCTCTCTTTCTAGAGGCTCTCAAAGGCCAATACAAGTTGCCTGGGACGCTGAGGCCAAGCCAGGTTCAGCAAATGTGACGTCCAGGGATTCCTCCCACCCCAAAGTTGCCACGACCAAAAGCTCTTACTGCTCTTCAAGTAGCAACGCAACCCCATTCACAGCCCCGCAAACATCAGTGCTCTCTCTCTCTAGAGCCTCCCAAAGGCCAATACAAGTTGCCTGGGACGCTGAGCCGGAGTCAGGCTCAGCAAACGTGAATGTCCAGGGATTCCTCCCACCCCAAAGTTGCCAGGACCAAAAGCTCTTGCTGCTCTTCCAGTAGCCACGCAACCCCATTCACAGCCCTACAAACGCTGGAGCTTTCTCTTTCTGGACACTCCCAAAGGCCAATATTAGCTGCCTGGGCCGCTGAGCAGAGCTGGAGCCAGGCTCAGCAATTGCAAATGTCCAGGGATTCCCCCCACCCCAAAGGTGCTAGGACCAAAAGCTCTTGCGGCTCTTCCAGTAGCCACGCAACCCCATTCACAGCCCCACAAATGCTTTGGCTCTCTCTTTTTAGAGCCTCCCAAAGGCCAATACAAGTTGCCTGGGACGCTGAGCCGGAGTCAGGGTCAGCAAACGTGAATGTCCAGGGCTTCCTCCCACCCCAAAGGGGCCAGGACCAAAAGCTCTTGCTGCTCTTCCAGTAGCCACGCAACCCCATTCACAGCCCTACAAACGCTGGAGCTTTCTCTTTCTGGACACTCCCAAAGGCCAATACTAGCTGCCTGGGCCGCTGAGGAGAGCTGGAGCCAGGCCCAGCAATTTCGAATGTCCAGGGATTCCCCCCACCCCAAAGGTGCCAGGACCAAAAGCTCTTGATGCTCTTCCAGTAGCCACACAACCCCATTCACAGCCATACAAACATGAGTGCTCTCTGTTTCTAGAGCCTCCCAAAGGCCAATACAAGTTGCCTGGGATGGTGAGGCGAAGCCAGGTTCAGCAATTGTGATATCCATGGATTCCTTCCACCCCACAGATGCCAGGACCAAAAGCTCTTGCTGCTCTTCCAGTAGCCACGCAACCCCATTCACAGCCATACAAACGCTGCCGCTCTCTCTTTCTGGAGACTCCCAAAGGCCAATACTAGCAGCCTGGGCCGCTGAGGAAAGCTGAAGCCAGGATGAGGAATCGCAAACGTCCAGGGATTCCTCCCACCCCAAAGGTGCCAGGACCAAAAGCCCTTTCTGCTCTTCCAATAGCCACAAAACCCCATTCACAGCCCGACAAACATCAGTGCTCTCTCTTTCTAGAGCCTCCCAAAGGCCAATACAAGTTGCCTGGGACGCTGAGCCGGAGTCAGGCTCATCAATTGCAAACATCCAGGGATTCCTCCCACCCCAAAGTTGCCAGGACCAAAAGCCCTTTCTTCAATGCAAGAAGCCATGCAACCCCATTCAAAGCCCCACAAATGCTCGGGCTCTCTCTTTGTGGAGCCTCCTGAAGGCCAATACAAGTTGCCTGGGATGCTAAGTCGGTGTCAGGCTCAGCAGTTGCGAACGTCCAGGGATTCCTCCCACCCGAAAGGTGCCAGGACCAAAAGCTCTTGCTGCTCTTCCAGTAGCCACGCAACCCCATTCACAGCCCGACAAACATCAGTGCTCTCTCATTCTAGAGCCTCCCAAAGGCCAATACAAGTTGCCTGGGACGCTGAGCCGGAGTCAGGCTCAGCAATTGTGATGTCCAGGGATTCCTCCCACCCCAAAGGGGCCAGGACCAAAAGCTCTTGCTGCTCTTCAAGTAGCAACGCAACCCCATTCACAGCCCTGCAAACATCAGTGCTCTCTCTTTCTAGAGCCTCCCAAAGGCCAATACAAGTTGCCTGGGACGCTGAGGCCAAGCCAGGTTCAGCAAATGTGACGTCCAGGGATTCCTCCCACCCCAAGGTTGCCAGGACCAAAAGCTCCTGCTGCTCTGCCAGTAGCCACGCAACCCCATTCAGAGCCCGACAAACATCAGTGCTCTCTCTTTCTAGAGCCTATCAAAGTCCACTACTAACTGCCTGGGACGCTGAGGCGAAGCAAGGCTCAGCAAACGTGAATGTCCAGGGATTCCTCCCACCCCAAAGGTGCCAGGACCAAAAGCTCTTGCTGCTCTTCCAATAGCCACAAAACCCCATTCACAGCCCTACAAATGCTCGGGCTCTCTCTTTCCAGACCCTCTCAAAGGCCAATACAAGTTGCCTGGGACGCTGAGCCGGAGTCAGGCTCAGCAATTGTGACGTCCAGGGCTTCCTCCCACCCCAAAGGGGCCAGGACCAAAAGCTCTTGCGGCTCTTCCAGTAGCCATGCAACCCCATTCACAGCCCCTCAAACATCAGTGCTCTCTCTTTCTAGAGCCTCCCAAAGGCCAATACAAGTTGCCTGGAACGCTGAGCCGGAGTCAGGCTCATCAATTGCAAACATCCAGGGATTCCTCCCACCCCAAAGGGGCCAGGACCAAAAGCTCTTGCTGCTCTTCCAGTAGCCATGCAACCCCATTCACAGCCCTACAAACGCTGCCGCTCTCTCTTTCTGGAGACTCCCAAAGGCCAATACTAGCAGCCTGGGCCGCTGAGGAAAGCTGGAGCCAGGCTGAGGAATCGCAAACGTCCAGGGATTCCTCCCATCCCAAAGGTGCCAGGACCAAAAGCCCTTTCTGCAATGCAAGAAGCCATGCAACCCCATTCACAGCCCCACAAATGCTCGGGCTCTCTCTTTGTGGAGCCTCCCGAAGGCCAATATAAGTTGCCTGGGATGCTTAATCGGTGTCACGCTCACCAATTACGAACGTCCAGGGATTCCTCCCACCCCAAAGGTGCCAGGACCAAAAGCTCTTGCTGCTCTTCCAGTAGCCACGCAACCCCATTCACAGCCCCACAAATGTTTTGGCTCTCTCTTTCTAGACCCTCCCAAAGGCCAATACAAGTTGCCTGGGACGCTGAGCCGGAGCAGGCTCAGCAATTGTGATGTCCAGGGATTCCTCCCACCCCAAAGGTGCCAGGACCAAAAGCTCTTGCTGCTCTTCCAGTAGCCTCGCAACCCCATTCAAAGCCCCACAAATGCTTTGGCTCTCTGTTTCTAGGGCCTCCCAAAGGCTAATACAAGTTGCCTGGGACACTGAGCCGGAGCCAAGCTCACCAATTGTGATGTCCAGGGATTCCTCCCACCCCAAAGGGGCCAGGACCAAAAGTTCTTGCGGCTCTTCCAGTAGCCACGCAACCCCATTCACAGCCCCGCAAACATCAGTGCTCTCTCTCTCTAGAGCCTCTCAAAGGCCAATACAAGTTGCCTGGGACGCTGAGCTGGAGTCAGGCTCAGCAATTGTGATGTCCAGGGATTCCTCCCACCCCAAAGGGGCCAGGACCAAAAGCTCTTGCTGCTCTGCCAGTAGCCACGCAACCCCATTCACAGCCCCACAAATGCTTAGGCTCTCTCTTTCCAGACCATCTCAAAGGCCAATACAAGTTGCCTGGGACGCTGAGCCAGAGTCAGGCTCAGCAACTGTGACGTCCAGGGCTTCCTCCCACCCCAAAGGTGCCAGGACCAAAAGCTCTTGCTGCTCTTCCAGTAGCCACGCAACCCCATTCACAGCCCGACAAACATCAGTGCTCTCTCTTTCTAGACCCTCCCAAAGGCCAATACAAGTTGCCTGGGACGCCGAGGCGAAGCCAGGTTCAGCAATTGTGATATCCATGGATTCCTTCCACCCCAGAGATGCCAGGACCAAAAGCTCTTGCTGCTCTTCCAGTAGCCATGCAACCCCATTCACAGCCCCACAAATGATTTCGCTCTCTCTTTCTGGATACTCCCAAAGGTCAATACTAACTGCCTGGGCTGCTGAGGAAAGCTGGAGCCAGGCTGAGGAATCGCAAACATCCAGGGCTTCCTCCCACCCCAAAGGTGCCAGGACCAAAAGCTCTTGCTGCTCTTCCAGTAGCCACGCAACCCCATTCTTAGCCCACAAACATCAGTGCTCTCTCTTTCTAGAGCCTCCCAAAGGCCAATACAAGTTGCCTGGGACGCTGAGGCCATTCCAGGTTCAGCAAATGTGACGTCCAGGGATTCCTCCCACCCCAAAGGTGCCAGGACCAAAAGCTCTTGCTGCTCTGCCAGTAGCCACGCAACCCCATTCAAAGCCCAACAAACGCTGGCGCTCTCTCTTTCTAGAGCCTATCAAAGTCCAATACTAACTGCCTGGGACGCTGAGGCGAAGCAAGGTTCAGGAAACGTGAATGTCTAGGGCTTCCTCCCACCCCAAAGGGGCCAGGACCAAAAGCTCTTGCTGCTCTTCCAGTATCCACAAAACCCCAATCACAGCCCTAAAAATGCTCGGGCTCTCTCTTTCCAGACCCTCTAAAAGGCCAATACAACTTGCCTGGGACGCTGAGCCGGAGTCAACCTCAGCAATTGTGACGTCCAGGGATTCCTCCCACGCCAAAGTGGCCAGGACCAAAAGCTCTTGCTGCTCTTCCAGTAACCATGCAACCCCATTCACAGCCCCGCAAACATCAGTGCTCTCACACTCTAGAGCCTCCCAAAAGCCAATACAAGTTGCCTGGGACGCTGAGGCCAAGCCAGGTTCAGCAATTGTGATATCCATGGATTCCTTCCACCCCACAGATGCCAGGACCAAAAGCTCTTGCTGCTCTTCCAGTAGCCACACAACCCCATTCACAGCCCAACAAACGTTGGAGCTTTCTCTTTCTGGAGACTCCCAAAGGCCAATATAGGCTGCCTGGACCGCTGAGGAGAGCTGGAGCCAGGCTCAGCATTTGTGATGTCCAGGGATTCCCCCCACCCCAAAGGTGCCAGGACCAAAAGCTCTTGCTGCTCTTCCAGTAGCCACGCAACCCCATTCACAGCCCCGCAAACATCAGTGCTCTCTCACTCTAGGGCCTCCCAAAGGCCAATAAAAGTTGCCTGGGACGCTGAGCCGGAGCAGGCTCAGCAATTGTGATGTCCAGGGCTTCCTCCCACCCCAAAGGTGCCAGGACCAAAAGCTCTTGCTGCTCTTCCAGTAGCCATGCAACCCCATTCACAGCCCCACAAATGCTTTGGCTCTCTCTTTCTAGAGCCTCCCAAAGACCAATTCAAGTTGCCTGGGACACTAAGCCAGAGCCAGGCTCATCAATTGCGAATGTCCAGGGTTTCCACCCACCCCAAAGTTGCCAGGACCAAAAGCTCTTGCTGCACTTCCAGTAGCCTCGCAACCCCATTCACAGCCCCACAAATGCTTAGGCTCTCTCTTTCTAGACACTCCCAAAGGCCAATACATGTTGCCTGGGACGCTGAGCCGGAGTCAGGCTCAGCAATTGTGATGTCCAGGGCTTCCTCCCACCCCAAAGATGCCAGGACCAAAAGCTCTTGCTGTTCTTCCAGTAGCCACGCAACCCCATTCACAGCCATACAAACATGAGTGCTCTCTGTTTCTAGAGCCTCCCAAAGGCCAATACAAGTTGCCTGGGATGCTGAGGCTAAGCCAGGTTCAGCAATTGCGATATCCATGGATTCCTTCCACCCCAAAGGTGCCAGGACCAAAAGCTCTTGCTGCTCTTCCAGTAGCCACGCAACGCCATTCACAGCCCTACAAACGCTGCCGCTCTCTCTTTCTGGAGACTCCCAAAGGCCAATACTAGCAGCCTGGGACGCTGAGGAAAGCTGGAGCCAGGCTGAGGAATCGCAAACATCCAGGGATTCCTCCCACCCCAAAGGTGCCAGGACCAAAAGCTCTTGCTGCTCTTCCAATAGCCACAAAACCCCATTCACAGCCCTACAAATGCTTGGGCTCTCTCTTTTCAGACCCAATCAAAGGCCAATTCAGGTTGCCTGGACGCTGAGCCGGAGTCAGGCTCAGCAGTTCTGATGTCCAGGGATTCCCCCCACCCCAAAGGTGCCAGGACCAAAAGCTCTTGCTGCTCTTCAAGTAGAAACGCAACCCCATTCACAGCCCGACAAACATCAGTGCTCTCTCACTCTAGAGCCTCCCAAAGGCCAATACAAGTTGCCTGGGAAGCTGAGGCCAAGCCAGGTTCAGCAAATGTGACGTCCAGGGATTCCTCCCACCCCAAAGTTGCCAGGACCAAAAGCTCTTGCTGCTCTGCCAGTAGCCACGCAACCCCATTCACAGTCCCACAAACGCTGTCGCTCTCTCTTTCTAGAGCCTATCAAAGTCCAATACTAACTGCCTGGGACGCTGAGGCGAAGCAAGGCTCAGCAAACGTGAATGTCCAGGGATTCCTCCCACCCCAAAGGGGCCAGGACCAAAAGCTCTTGCTGCTCTTCCAATAGCCACAAAACCCCAATAACAGCCCTACAAATTCTCAGGCTCTCTCTTTCCAGACCCTCTCAAAGGCCAATACAAGTTGCCTGGGACGCTGAGCCAGAGTCAGGCTCAGCAACTGTGACGTCCAGGGATTCCTCCCACCCCAAAGGTGCCAGGACCAAAAGCTCTTGCTGCTCTTCCAGTAGCCACGCAACCCCATTCACAGCCCCTCAAACATCAGTGCTCTCTCTTTCTAGACCCTCCCAAAGGCCAATACAAGTTGCCTGGGACGCCGAGGCGAAGCCAGGTTCAGCAATTGTGATATCCATGGATTCCTTCCACCCCACAGATGCCAGGACCAAAAGCTCTTGCTGCTCTTTCAGTAGCCATGCAACCCCATTCACAGCCCTACAAACGCTGCCGCTCTCTCTTTCTGGATACTCCCAAAGGCCAATACTAACTGCCTGGGCTGCTGAGGAAAGCTGGAGCCAGGCTGAGGAATCGCAAACATCCAGGGCTTCCTCCCACCCCAAAGGTGCCAGGACCAAAAGCTCTTGCTGCTCTTCCAGTAGCCATGCAACCCCATTCATAGCCCCATAAACATCAGTGCTCTCTCTTTCTAGAGCCTCCCAAAGGCCAATACAAGTTGCCTGGGACGCTGAGGCCAAGCCAGGTTCAGCAAATGTGACGTCCAGGGATTCCTCCCACCCCAAAGTTGCCAGGACCAAAAGCTCTTGCTGCTCTGCCAGTAGCCACGCAACCCCATTCAAAGCCCAACAAACGCTGGCGCTCTCTCTTTCTAGAGCCTATCAAAGTCCAATACTAACTGCCTGGGACGCTGAGGCGAAGCAAGGCTCAGCAAACGTGAATGTCTAGGGATTCCTCCCACCCCAAAGGGGCCAGGACCAAAAGCTCTTGCGGCTCTTCCAGTAGCCACAAAACCCCAATCACAGCCCTACAAATGCTCGGGCTCTCTCTTTCCAGACCCTCTCAAAGGCCAATACAAGTTGCCTGGGACGCTGAGGCCAAGCCAGGTTCAGCAAATATGACGTCCATGGATTCCTCCCACCCCAAAGGGGCCAGGACCAAAAGCTCTTGCTACTCTTCCAGTAGCCATGCAACCCCATACACAGCCCCGCAAACATCAGTGCTCTCTCTTTCTAGAGCCTCCCAAAGGCCAATACAAGTTGCCTGGGACGCTGAGCTGGAGCAGGCTCAGCAATTCTGATGTCCATGGATTCCTCCCACCCCAAAGTTGCCAGGACCAAAAGCTCTTGCTGCTCTTCCAGTAGCCACGCAACCCCATTCACAGCCCCACAAATGCTTTGGCTCTCTCTTTCTAGAGCCTCCCAAAGGCCAATACAAGTTGCCTGGGACGCTGAGTCGGAGTCAGGCTCAGCAATTGCGATGTCCAGGGCTTCCTCCCACCTCAAAGGGGCCAGGACCAAAAGCTCTTGCTGCTCTTCCAGTATCCACGCAACCCCATTCACAGCCCCGCAAACATCAGTGCTCTCTCTTCCTAGAGGCTCCCAAAGGCCAATACAAGTTGCCTGGGACGCTGAGCCGGAGTCAGGCTCATCAATTGCAAACATCCAGGGATTCCTCCCACCCCAAAGGGGCCAGGACCAAAAGCTCTTGCTGCTCTTCAAGTAGCAACGCAACCCCATTCACAGCCCCGCAAACATCAGTGCTCTCTCATTCTAGACCCTCCCAAAGGCCAATACAAGTTGCCTGGGACGCTGAGGCCAAGCCAGGTTCAGAAAATGTGATGTCCAGGGCTTCCTCCCACCCCAAAGATGCCAGGACCAAAAGCTCTTGCTGCTCTTCCAGTAGCCACGCAACCCCATTCACAGTCCCACAAACGCTGGCGCTCTCTCTTTCTAGAGCCTATCAAAGTCCAATACTAACTGCCTGGGACGCTGAGGCGAAGCAAGGCTCAGCAAACATGAATGTCCAGGGATTCCTCCCAGCCCAAAGGGGCCAGGACCAAAAGCTCTTGCTGCTCTTCAAGTAGCAACGCAACCCCATTCATAGCCCGAAAATCATCAGTGCTCTCTCTTTCTAGAGCCTCCCAAAGGCCAATACAGGTTGCCTGGGACGCTGAGGCCAAGCCAGGCTCAGCAATTGCGAATGTCCAGGGATTCCTCCCACCCCAAAGGTGCCAGGACCAAAAGCTCTTGCTGCTCTTCCAGTAGCCATGCAACCCCATTCACAGCCCGACAAACGCTGGAGCTTTCTCTTTCTGGACACTCCCAAAGGCCAATACTAGCTGCCTGGGACGCTGAGCCGGAGCAGGCTCAGCAATTGTGATGTCCACAGATTCCTCCCACCCCAAAGGTGCCAGGACCAAAAGCTCTTGCTGCTCTTCCAGTAGCCATGCAACCCCATTCACAGCTCCACAAATGCTTTGGCTCTCTCTTTCTAGAGCCTACCAAAGGCCAATTCAAGTTGCCTGGGACACTAAGCCAGAGCCAGGCTCATCAATTGCGAATGTCCAGGGCTTCCACCCACCCCAAAGTTGCCAGGACCAAAAGCTCTTGCTGCTCTTCCAGTAGCCACGCAACCCCATTCACAGCCCCACAAATGCTTAGGCTCTCTCTTTCTAGAGCCTCCCAAAGGCCAATACAAGTTGCCTGGGACGCTGAGCCGGAGTCAGGCTCAGCAATTGTGGTGTCCAGGGCTTCCTCCCACCCCAAAGGTGCCAGGACCAAAAGCTCTTGCTGCTCTTCCAGTAGCCACGCAACCCCATTCACAGCCATACAAACATGAGTGCTCTCTGTTTCTAGAGCCTCCCAAAGGCCAATACAAGTTGCCTGGGATGCTGAGGCGAAGCCAGGTTCAGCAATTGTGATATCCATGGATTCCTTCCACCCCACATATGCCAGGACCAAAAGCTCTTGCTGCTCTGCCAGTAGCCACGCAACCCCATTCAAAGCCCAACAAACGCTGGCGCTCTCTCTTTCTAGAGCCTATCAAAGTCCAATACTAACTGCCTGGGACGCTGAGGCGAAGCAAGGCTCAGCAAACGTGAATGTCCAGGGATTCCTCCCACCCCAAAGGGGCCAGGACCAAAAGCTCTTGCTGCTCTTCCAATAGCCACAAAACCCCAATCACAGCCCTACAAATGCTCGGGCTCTCTCTTTCCAGACCCTCTCAAAGGCCAATACAAGTTGCCTGGGACGCTGAGCCAGAGTCAGGCTCAGCAATTGTGACGTCCAGGGCTTCCTCCCACCCCAAAGGTGCCAGGACCAAAAGCTCTTGCTGTTCTTTCAGTAGCCATGCAACCCCATTCACAGCCCTACAAACGCTGCCGCTCTCTCTTTCTGGATACTCCCAAAGGCCAATACTAACTGCCTGGGCTGCTGAGGAAAGCTGGAGCCAGGCTGAGGAATCGCAAACATCCAGGGCTTCCTCCCACCCCAAAGGTGCCAGGACCAAAAGCTCTTGCTGCTCTTCCAGTAGCCACGCAACCCCATTCCTAGCCCACAAACATCAGTGCTCTCTCTTTCTAGAGCCTCCCAAAGGCCAATACAAGTTGCCTGGGACGCTGAGGCCAAGCCAGGTTTAGCAAATGTGACGTCCAGGGATTCCTCCCACCCCAAAGGGGCCAGGACCAAAAGCTCTTGCTGCTCTGCCAGTAGCCACGCAACCCCATTCAAAGCCCAACAAACGCTGGCGCTCTCTCTTTCTAGAGCCTATCAAAGTCCAATACTAACTGCCTGGGACGCTGAGGCGAAGCAAGGCTCAGCAAACGTGAATGTCTAGGGATTCCTCCCACCCCAAAGGTGCCAGGACCAAAAGCTCTTGCTGCTCTTCCAATAGCCACAAAACCCCAATGACAGCCCTACAAATGCTCGGGCTCTCTCTTTCCAGACCCTCTCAAAGGCCAATACAAGTTGCCTGGGACGCTGAGCCGGAGTCAGGCTCATCAATTGTGACGTCCAGGGCTTCCTCCCACCCCAAAGGTGCCAGGACCAAAAGCTCTTGCTGCTCTTCCAGTAGCCACGCAACCCCATTCACAGCCCCACAAATGCTTAGGCTCTCTCTTTCTAGAGCCTCCCAAAGGCCAATAAAAGTTGCCTGGGACGCTGAGCCGGAGTCAGGCTCAGCAATTGCGAATGTCCAGGGATTCCTCCCACCCCAAAGGTGCCAGGACCAAAAGCTCTTGCTGCTCTTCCAGTAGCCACGCAACCCCATTCACAGCCCGACAAACGCTGGAGCTTTCTCTTTCTGGACACTCCCAAAGGCCAATACTAGCTGCCTGGGACGCTGAGCCGGAGCAGGCTCAGCAATTGTGATGTCCACAGATTCCTCCCACCCCAAAGGTGCCAGGACCAAAAGCTCTTGCTGCTCTTCCAGTAGCCATGCAACCCCATTCACAGCTCCACAAATGCTTTGGCTCTCTCTTTCTGGAGCCTACCAAAGGCCAATTCAAGTTGCCTGGGACACTAAGCCAGAGCCAGGCTCATCAATTCGAATGTCCAGGGCTTCCACCCACCCCAAAGTTGCCAGGACCAAAAGCTCTTGCTGCTCTTCCAGTAGCCACGCAACCCCATTCACAGCCCCACAGATGCTTAGGCTCTCTCTTTCTAGACCCTCCCAAAGGCCAATACAAGTTGCCTGGGACGCTGAGCCGGAGTCAGGCTCAGCAATTGTGATGTCCAGGGCTTCCTCCCACCCCAAAGGTGCCAGGACCAAAAGCTCTTGCTGCTCTTCCAGTAGACACGCAACCCCATTCACAGCCATACAAACATGAGTGCTCTCTGTTTCTAGAGCCTCCCAAAGGCCAATACAAGTTGCCTGGGATGCTGAGGCGAAGCCAGGTTCAGCAATTGTGATATCCATGGATTCCTTCCACCCCACATATGCCAGGACCAAAAGCTCTTGCTGCTCTGCCAGTAGCCACGCAACCCCATTCAAAGCCCAACAAACGCTGGCGCTCTCTCTTTCTAGAGCCTATCAAAGTCCAATACTAACTGCCTGGGACGCTGAGGCGAAGCAAGGCTCAGCAAACGTGAATGTCCAGGGATTCCTCCCACCCCAAAGGGGCCAGGACCAAAAGCTCTTGCTGCTCTTCCAATAGCCACAAAACCCCAATAACAGCCCTACAAATTCTCAGGCTCTCTCTTTCCAGACCCTCTCAAAGGCCAATACAAGTTGCCTGGGACGCTGAGCCAGAGTCAGGCTCAGCAACTGTGACGTCCAGGGATTCCTCCCACCCCAAAGGTGCCAGGACCAAAAGCTCTTGCTGCTCTTCCAGTAGCCACGCAACCCCATTCACAGCCCCTCAAACATCAGTGCTCTCTCTTTCTAGACCCTCCCAAAGGCCAATACAAATTGCCTGGGACGCCGAGGCGAAGCCAGGTTCAGCAATTGTGATATCCATGGATTCCTTCCACCCCACAGATGCCAGGACCAAAAGCTCTTGCTGCTCTTTCAGTAGCCACGCAACCCCATTCAAAGCCCAACAAACGCTGGCGCTCTCTCTTTCTAGAGCCTATCAAAGTCCAATACTAACTGCCTGGGACGCTGAGGCGAAGCACGGCTCAGCAAACGTGAATGTCTAGGGATTCCTCCCACCCCAAAGGTACCAGGACCAAAAGCTCTTGCTGCTCTTCCAATAGCCACAAAACCCCAATGACAGCCCTACAAATGCTCGGGCTCTCTCTTTCCAGACCCTCTCAAAGGCCAATACAAGTTGCCTGGGACGCTGAGCCGGAGTCAGGCTCAGCAATTGTGACGTCCAGGGATTCCTCCCACCCCAAAGGGGCCAGGACCAAAAGCTCTTGCTTCTCTTCCAGTAGCCACGCAACCCCATTCACAGCCCCGCAAACATCAGTGCTCTCTCACTCTAGATCCTCCCAAAGGCCAATACAAGTTGCCTGGGACGCTGAGGCCAAGCCAGGTTCAGCAAATATGACGTCCAGGGCTTCCTCCCACCCCAAAGTTGCCAGGACCAAAAGCTCTTGCTGCTCTGCCAGTAGCCACGCAACCCCATTCATAGCCCCATAAACATCAGTGCTCTCTCTTTTCAGAGCCTCCCAAAGGCCAATACAAGTTGCCTGGGACGCTGAGGCCAAGCCAGGTTCAGCAAATGTGACGTCCAGGGATTCCTCCCACCCCAAAGGTGCCAGGACCAAAAGCTCTTGCTGCTCTTCCAGTAGCCATGCAACCCCATTCACAGCCCCACAAATGATTTCGCTCTCTCTTTCTGGACACTCCCAAAGGCCAATATAGGCTGCCTGTGCCGCTGAGGAGAGCTGGAGCCAGGCTCAGCATTTGTGATGTCCAGGGATTCCCTGCACCCCAAAGGTGCCAGGTCCAAAAGCTCTTGCGGCTCTTCCAATAGCCACAAAACCCCATTCACAGCCCCTCAAACATCAGTGCTCTCTCTTTCTAGAGCCTCCCAAAGGCCAATACAAGTTGCCTGGGATGCTGAGCCGGAGCAGGCTCAGCAATTGTGATGTCCAGGGATTCCTCCCACCCCAAAGGTGCGAGGACCAAAAGCTCTTGCTGCTCTTCCAGTAGCCACGCAATCCCATTCACAGCCCCACAAATGCTTTGGCTCTCTCTTTCTAGAGCCTCCTAAAGGCCAATACAAGTTGCCTGGGATGCTGAGCCGGAGCCAGGCTCAGCAATTGTGATGTCCAGGGCTTCCTCCCACCCCAAAGGGGCCAGGACCAAAAGCTCTTGCTGCTCTTCAAGTAGCAACGCAACCCCATTCATAGCCCGAAAATCATCAGTGCTCTCTCTTTCTAGAGCCTCCCAAAGGCCAATACAGGTTGCCTGGGACGCTGAGGCCAAGCCAGGCTCAGCAATTGCGAATGTCCAGGGATTCCTCCCACCCCAAAGGGGCCAGGACCAAAAGCTCTTGCTGCTCTTCCAGTAGCCACGCAACCCCATTCACAGCCCGACAAACGCTGGAGCTTTCTCTTTCTGGAGACTCCCAAAGGCCAATATAGGCTGCCTGGACCGCTGAGGAGAGCTGGAGCCAGGCTCAGCATTTGTGATGTCCAGGGATTCCCCCCACCCCAAAGGTGCCAGGACCAAAAGCTTTTGCGGCTCTTCCAGTAGCCAAGCAACCCCATTCACAGCCCCACAAATGATTTGGCTCTCTCTTTCTAGACCCTCCCAAAGGCCGATTCAAGTTGCCTGGGACGCTGAGCCGGAGCAGGCTCAGCAATTGTGATGTCCAGGGATTCCTCCCATCCCAAAGGTGCCAGGACCAAAAGCTCTTGCTACTCTTCCAGTAGGCATGCAACCCCATACACAGCCCCGCAAACATCAGTGCTCTCTCTTTCTAGAGCCTCCCAAAGGCCAATACAAGTTGCCTGGGAC